>CAIGQZ010002445.1:4405534-4416493 GCA_903798205.1 Danio tinwini | reverse complement strand
ACATATACATACATACATACATACATATATATATATATATATATTCTCACCGGCCACTTTATTAGGTACACCTTACTAGTATCGAGTTGGACTCTTTTTTGCCTTCAGAACTGCCTTAATCCTTCGTACTGGAAATATTCCTCAGAGATTTTGGTCCATACTGACATGATAGCATTACGCAGTTGCAGCAGATTTGTCGGCCGCACATCCATGATGCGAACCTCCCATTCCACCACATCCCAAAGGTGCTCTATTGGATAGAGTTCTGGTGACTGTGGAGGCCATTTGAGTACAGTGAACTCATTATCATGTTCAAGAAACCAGTCTGAGATGATTCACACTTTATGACATGGTGTGTTATCCTGCTGGAAGAAGCCATCAGAAGATGCGTACATAGCAACAATACTCAGGTAGGATGAGGCGTTGACACGATGCTCAATAGGTACTAATCACCCAAAGTGTGCCAAGAAGACATCCCCCACACATTACACCATCACCACCAGCCTGAACCATTGATACACGGCGGGGTGGATCCATGCTTTTATGTTGTTGATGCCAAATTCTGACCCTACCATCTGAATGTTGCAGCAGAAATCGAGACTCGTCAGACCAGACAACGTTTTCCCAATTTTCTATTGTCCAATTGTGGTGAGCCTGTGCGAATTGTAACCTCAGTCTCCTGTTCTTAGCTGACAGGAGTGGCACCCGGTCTGGTCTTCTGCTGCTGTAGCCTATCTGCCACAAGGTTGGACATGTTGTGCATTCAGAAATGCTGTTCTGCATATCTCGGTTGTAATGAGTGGTTATTTGAGTTACTGTTGCCTTTCTATCAGCTTGAACCAGTCTGGCCATTCTTCTCTGACCTCTGGCATCAACAAGGCATTTGAGCCCACAGAACTGCCGCTCACTGGATATTTTCTTTTTTTCTGACCATTCTCTGTAAACCCTAGAGATTGTGCATGAAGTTCCTAATAATGCATGAAATTCCTGTCTGGCACCAACAACTATGCCATGTTCGAAGTCACTTAAATCACCTTTCTTCCCCATTCTGATGCTCGGTTTGAACTGCAGCAGATCGTCTTGACCATGTCTACATGCCTAAATGCATTGAATTGCTGCCATGTGATTGGCTGATTAGAAATTTGTGTTAACGAGCAGTTGGACAGGTGTACCTAATAAAGTGGTCAATTAGTGTGTGTATATACCCTGCTGAAAAAAAAACTGCTTAAACCAGCCTTAGCTGTTTGGCTGGTTTTAGTTGGTCGACCAGCCTGGTTTTAGAGGGGTTTTGGCCATTTTCAGGCTAGTTTCCAGCCATTTCCAGCCTGGTCTTAGGTGGTCAAGCTGGTAAATGACCAGCTAAAACCAGCTTGATCAGCCTAGTTAAAGCTGGACATAGCTGGTTTTGGCTGGTCAAGCTAGTTTTAGCTGGTCAACTTCTAGCTTGACCACCTAAGACCAGGTTGTTTAAGCTGGATTTTTCAGCAGGATATATATATATATACATTTTTTTTATGTGTGTGTCACATTTTAATCACTGCTAACACAGTAAATCAAAAGTTAATATTGCATTGCACAAAGCTTTTAAAATACACATGGTGAAAAGCTGCTTTACAAAAAAATATTATATTTACTTTCATTAATAATAGATCTTCATATGCAATTGCTATATTTACTAGATTAGATTTGCAATACAGATGTAAAACTATTTATGATAATGCAAGCAATCAAGCAAGTAGATAGAATAATGTATAGAGATTTTATGCGCATAAATGTCATACATAAATCATGTATAAAATCAATTAGTCAATAACAAAATTTACAAATCAGGTTTGCTACTGTATATAGCATGCATCACTTTATAAAAGATTTATATAGCTTTGACATTTGAAATTCTTGCTATAGCGTGAGCCATGCAATAATAATGAACAGGGGCCTGTGTGATTTCATCCAGAGCAACAAGCGCTGGACCTGCATCTTTGTTTCTTGGCACCGAATCTGAAGGGTGTGGAAGGAGAGCTGGCACCAGCTTCTGGATCCAACCTAAAGGACTTCACCGGCTTTCTATTATTATGGGTAATGTAAGGTACCGGGCTAATAAAATGTACGAGCTGTCAACACCCGCCAGGAGTCATGGGAACTGTAGCCTAAAGTGCTTTCCTGAAAACTGGCCGAGCTCCAGCTCCAGCAGCCGCACCGGATGGATTTCACATTATGTTCGCAAGCGGAAGGGCAAGCGAGTGGAAAGCAGTGGGAAGGAAAGCAGGTTGACTTGCTGTTTTTTGTGAACTATAGAAGATACAAATCCAAAGTCACAGCCCTGTTAAAGAGCAGGTTTGTTCCTCAGTTGTAAGGTTATTCACTATGGGACTCGCTCTGCAATATGCTTTTGTTTAGCCGCTCGATGGCTCTCTTTGCAGACTGAACAATTGGGAGGCCATTTGACTAGAGACAACAACATTTTTGAGGGATTGTTTTGTGCTAGTATATTTGTTTTGACAAACGACAACCTGCTGCATCACATTCTCAGATATAAAGCACACTTTTAGACTTTATTGCAATTTTACAGATATTTACTGCAAAGATGCCTGGTGAAATACCACATATATATTTTTACAGTTCACTACTGTAATTTGCACTGCATTGTGGGTCATTTTAAATCTTTTACAGTAACTTACTGCATAGTAGGAGTTTGCAGTATTTTACTGTAATCAAGTACTGCTACTGAGGTTGAAGACAAAAATGAGACAGTTCATGAAAAAAATTATTGTTTGAAATTTGTTGAATTCAATAGCAAATACTAAAAATAAAGGCTTTACTTGTGTAAAATGTAAAGAAATTACAGTAAAACTGCTGTAAAATTAAAATTAAAATTGTCATACATCAAAATTAAAATGTGGTAAAAGGCATTTTAATATAAAAAGAAGTTGCAGTGAGGCTATTTTACTGTAAAATGAATTTGTGGTAAGGCCCTGCTACTGTAAAACACATTTACAGGTAAGTTACTGTAAACAGGCAGTTGTGGTTACTTACTGGCAACAGTGCTTTCAGTATGTTACTGAAAAAATACAATAAATTGTCTAACAGTGTATAAAGCATGCTGTTAGACTTTGTCACAATTTTAAAGATATGTACTGCAAAGGTGCCTGGTGAAATACCACATATATTCTTTACAGTTCACTACTGTAATATGCACTGCATTGTGGGTCATTTTAAAACTTTTACAGTAACTTACTGCATAGTAGGAATTTGCGGTATTCTACTGTAGTTAAGTACTGCTACTGTAGTTGAAGGCATAGATGAAACCGTCCATAAAAATAGTCACTTGTTTGTAATTTATTGAATTAAATAGCAAATAATAAAAAATAAAGGTTTTGTAGTGCTAGTGTAAAATGTAAAGAAATTACAGTAAAACCTCTTTAAAAATTGTCATATTAAAAATTTAAATGTGGTAAGTGGCATTTTAATATAAAAAGAAGTAGCATTGAGACAATTTTACTGTAAAATCACTGTAAAATGTATTGTAGTGTATAAAGCACACTGTTAGACTTTGTCACAATTTTACAGTTATTTACTGCATAGACGCCTGGTGAAATACCACATATATTCTTTACAGTTCACTACTGTAATAGGCACTGCATTGTGGGTCATTTTAAAACTTTTACAGTAACTTACTGCATATTAGGAATTAGCGGTATTCTACTGTAATCAAAGTAATTAAGTACTACTTTACTATAGTTGAAGACAAAAATGAGACGGTTAATGAAAAAAATATCTTGTATGACAAAATGTACTTAAAATAGATGATGAATGAAATTTAAATGCATCTAATGCATGAATAATAAAATATTGTACATGATCTTCAATGCATTAAAATCAATAGCAAATACGAAATATAAAAGTTTTGTACTGCTAGTGTAAAACGTACATAAATTTCAGTAAAAGTACTGTAAAAATTGTCATACTGTACAATTTAAGCATGGTAAAGGGCATTTTACCATGAACATAAGTTGCGGTAAGGCTATTTTACTGTAAAATGAAATTGTGGTAAGGCCCTGCTACTGTAAAACACATTTTCAGGTGAATTACTGTAAAAAGGCAGTTGCGGTAACTTGCTGGCAACAGTGTTTCCAGTAAGTTACTGCAAAAATACAATAAAATGTCTAACAATGTATAACACACACTGTGACTTTGTCGCAATTTTACAGTTATTTACTGCAAAGATGCCTGGTGAAATACCACATATATTCTTTACAGTTCACTACTGTAATATGCACTGCATTGTGGGTCATTGTCAAACTTTTACAGTAACTTACTGCATATTAGAAATTTGCGGTATTCTAGTGTAATCAAAGTAATCAAGTACTGCTTTACTATAGTTGAAGATAAAAATGAGACGGTTAATGAAAATAATTATCTTATATGACAAAATGTACTTAAAATAGATGATGAATGAAATTTACTTTGGTAAACATTTTAAATAGATCTAATAAACAATGAATAATACAATTTCATTGTACATGATCTTCAATGCATTAAAATCAATAGCAAATACTAAACATACTGTAAAGGTTTTGTACTGCTAGTGTAAAATGAAAATAAATTACAGTAAACTTGTTTTAAAATGTGTCATACGGTAAACATTTTTCCATAAAAAGAAGTTGGGTAAGGCTATTTTACTGTAAAATGAGATAGCGGTAGGGCCCTGCTACTGTACATCTCAACTGAAACATGAAAAGAGGGCAGGACATACAATAGCTCCTCCCATTTTTTTAAACAACAGCCAATAGTGTTTCATTTTATCACTGCTCTGCAAGTGAGAGTGATTGAGATCAAGCGCATCAAATGAAAAGTGACTTGAAGAGGGCAGAGCATGTCAGATACTTGAGAGCATTTGATTGGTCAGAAGATTTTATGAGAAACTAAAGTATGAGGTGATGTAAAAAAAAAAACCATTGATCCATTTAAGCGGAAGTGACAAACTACAAGCTTTGGGTGTTTATATAAGGTTTATACTGTATCTTTCAAGTGCAAATGTTGTCACTAGTTTATACACTCATCGGCCACTTTATTAGGTACACCTTACTAGTACATACTACAACTTGCTAGTAAATTCTGACCCTACCATGCGAATGTCGCAGCATGAATCAAGACTCATCTGAGAAGGTAACGTTTTTTGCAATCTTCTATTGTCCAATTTTAGCGAGCCTGTGTAAAATGTAGCCTCAGTTTCCTGTTCTTAGCGGACAGGAGTGACATCCGGTGTGGTCTTCTGCTGCTGTAGCCCATCCACCTCAAGGTTGGACATGTTGTGCATTCAGAGATGCTCTTCTGCAGATCTCGATTGTAACGAGTGTTTATTTGAGTTACTGTTGCCTTTCTATCTGGCCATTCTCCTCTGACCTCTGGCATCAACAAGGCGTTTGTGCCCACAGAACTGCCGCTCACTGGATATTTTCTCTTTTTCTGACCATTCTCTGTAAACCTTAGAGATGGTTATGCGTGAAAATCCCAGTAGATCAGCAGTTTCTGAAATACTTAAACCAGCTTGTCTGGCAACAACAATCATGTCACGTTCAAAGTCACTTAAATCCCCTTTCTTTCCCATTCTGATGCTCGGTTTGAACTGCAGCAGATCGTCTTGACCATGTCTACATGCCTAAATGCATTGACACATGCTGTCATGTGATTGGCTGATTAGAAATTTGTGTTAACAAGCAGTTGGACATGTGTACCTAAAAAAGCAGTGAGTGTAGATATCCTTTAGACTAACATGATACTAACATCTGAAAAAATGTTATTTTAATTTCTCGGGAACTTAAACATCTCTTTATTTCATACATATACTTCATGTGAGTCTGTATTTTATTCCCAAATTCATATCAAATTCAAGAATAACTTTCTGAGTGGAACACATCCCTGACTGTCAGGGAGAAACAAAAGTCTATTATTTGATGGTGGAAAGCTGAAATTTGTGACCTGAAATCTTATAATGAGGTCTGTCTGTCTGTCTGTCTAGGTATCGCACAAATTACTGTGACATGGCCTGCATGTTTTTGTTTTTTTTGCCACATGAACTCAAAAACAGACAGTCTCTTTCTCAGTGAACTGTTCAAATATTCTTCTTAAAGCGTATTTGAAGAACTGGGAGACATTTGTTGATGTTTATAGGTCTAAGAATGGAAGGGTTTTTGAGGAGTGAAATATATCGGTTTCTATTTCTGTTGGCGCTCCTCCTGCCTGAATGTGTCCCGTCTTGGAGAAGTCAATCTTCTTCAGAAAGGAGGAGCCCTTTCTCCCCGGGGACATCGTTTATTCATGTATCAGATTTATTTTTGCCGCCCCTGCCTCCCAGGATTCACACCGCATTTATTACAGAAGGTAATGAAAATGGAATTTATACAGTAGAGCCCAACATGCGCCAACCAAAACCGTCCTGAGATGTTCCCTCTTTTCCCCATTCGCCCTCCCATCCACTTCAAAAGTTTTCTCAGAGTTGAAGCCGAAACACGGTGATTCAGAATCTTTGGCTCTCTGTAAATAAGCTTTTACCTTATTATATTTAATTTAAGAGGAGGGCACAGCAGACAGCCTTTACTTTTGTCTGATAGCCTTTTCTATTTCTGCTTCTATTAAAGAACTCAATCTTCTTCATAAAAAGATGCCATTTCTCCTCTGCCGAATAGCGTGCTCATTTTTATTTTTGTCTAGATCTTTAAAAAAAGCGTGATTCCTTTAGTCCTCAGCGAATAGATATCTGCGCTCTTTGAGGAAATGGCTTTTAGCTGTGTGCGTTGCTTTGAGAGACGTGGCGTATCGACTGAAATACGAATGGGACATTTCATTCATTGCGCTCTTGGGCTTTCATCACGAGTTGCTACAGATTCTAAAAAATCAATTTGCGCAAATAATAATGGTTAGAAGGTGCGCAAAGTGGGTAATTTTCCTGAAATGTGTTTTTATCACAATTATGACAGAACAATATCAGCACTTTGTGAGTGGAGCTTCAGGCCAGGCTGATAAACAACTCTCTTTGAGAATTCTTTAAAGTATATTTTTGTCTTTTATTTTATAGTGATAACTGCATAAATGGCTATAGGTTAAAAAAAGGATAAAAAAAATGCAACGGGTTCGAGGGGTTGGCGTTTCTGTGTGGGATTTGCATGTTCTCCCTGCGTTCGCGTGGGTTTCCTCCAGTTGCTCTGTTTTCCCCCACAGTCCAAACACATGTGCTATAGGTGAATTGGGTAGGCTAAATTGTCCGTAGTGTATGAGTATATATAATAGTATAATAGTAGTGTAATATAGTAGTAGTAATATAATAGTAGTGTATAGATGTTTCCCAGAGATGGGTTACAGCTGGGTTGCATCCACTACATAAAACTTGTGCTGTATAAGTTGACGATTCATTCCGCTGTGGCGACCCCAGATTAATACTAAGAATTCGGGACTAAGCCAAAAAGAAAATGAATGAATGAATGAAAATGCAACAGAAGGTAAATCTAGTAAGTGAATATGTTAGCAAAATTGTCATACTTTACGTTTACAATAAGGTTTCATTAGGTCTTGTTAGTTTATGTATTTATCATCATGTAATATAATTAACTAATAACAATAGCCTGCTTGTATGATTTATTAATCGTAATTCAACGTTTACTAATACTTTATTAAAATCCAAATTAATGCTTGTTAAAGGGGTGGTCCACTACAATTTTTAAACTTTAGTTGAGGTATAATGTAGCTGTGTGAACATAAACAACATCTCTGAATGCAAGACGCTCAAAGGTCATTGTAAAGGGAGACATTGGATTTTACAGAGTTAGCTTAGCAAAGCCTACTGTGGACGAGTTTAGGGACTACAAAAAAATACATCCGGGTTAATGAGATCATAAACGCCTCAGGTTACGCAAATTCACCACACGCATACACCCTGCACAGCAATAGGGCGTGGCCAGATGCGCTGTAATGTTATAGAAGAGAAATCTAAAATGGAATCCGAATGCTGCTATTTCCACAGAGCTAGCTTCTTCTGTTTCTGTATTTGGGCTTCCAAAGGACACGACACAAAGAGAGAAGTGCTTACAGTTTAATTTTAATTATGTTCCAGAGAATTATAATAAATATGCAGCTAGCCTTTGACAAAGGAGAACTTCCAGAATCTCTCCCAGTTCAGTGTTGGATTCGGCTAAAAACTCCTCCAACAGACGAAGCTGTGGATTGTGAGCCACAACCTGTAAGTATTTTTATTTGTTAAAATTGATCAACTACAGGCACAGTTCCTAGCGTTAATGGTAATTTCTAGCAAGGACGTAAACAAGGATGTAATCAATGGGAAAGTTTGGCACCACTAACGGTTTAGCTACAAATTCATATTCATCAGTCAAACCGCTGTAAACAGACACAATCTTCAGCAGTGCTGCAGTGTCTTTCTATGCGAACGTTTTTCCTGCGTTATACATCTCAAATAACGAACTGGCAAAAGATATGAAAACGTTTCATATTACTTACACATGCTTATTACAAATATATGCGAAAGACACTTGTCAGATTGTATTTTAGAGAGCATAAGGGGTAAGCGTGAGGTGTGGTCAAGCGTGTGCTCTTCATTTTCTGTCTGATTCAGACAGCTGTCTGTTTACACAGCGCTAACGTGCGTGCTTGTAGGGTGATGCGCAGCCAATGCTTGAATCACAGCACATTATGTTAGCTGACCAATCAGAGCCTCTTGAGGGTGGGCCAGAGGAAACATGGTTTTCATGTTAGCTAAATAGCTGTATATAATCAAAGTAAGATATATGAAAAAATAATGTGATTTTCTACAAATGAAGCATGAGCACACATTGCTTTGCATCGTATAAACACAACCAAGCATTAAAAATACACTGTGGACCACCCCTTTAATGTTTGTTTATTGACTGTGAGGTAACAATGACTAACAATGAAAGACTTTATTTAAATTAGCTAACATTAACAAAGGTGAATAAAAACTGTAATTAATCTATTGTTCATTGTCTGTTCGGTATTAAATACAAATGACATAAAAAAGTTGTAAATGTAAGTTTTTGACTCTTCTAAAGCATAACATACCATAATATGTTTGCAGTTATTTAAGAAACATGCCAAGTGAACATACTTGTTTATCTGAAAAACAATGCTGAAGTCAGTTATTCTGCTTTGAAAATGTAAGTTGCGTGCAGTCTTTGTTTTAATTCTTTTAACCCGCCCACTGCCAGTTTAGCCAATTATATTTCACCCTGGGTTGCCTTGTTGAAAAACGGCATACTTCATTTATTCAGTTAGGTAGGCTCCCAAAGCATGTGTCCGTGACCATGGACAGTAGCAGCCTCTGAAATGAGACAGATTCAGAGTTCCAGAGTTATTAATTAGCAAATAATATAAATATTACAAACGTAAACATTAGTGAGCTGGTTACATTGTAAGCCCGTGTCCTAACAACATGCTACGTGATGAGATTTGCAGTGATAAGCAATTTGGCTGTTTGCGCCAGACGAAATGCAACAGAAATTAAAATACAGCCATTCAGAAGCACAGAATAGTGCACTCACTGCACTCCAACGAAATTGTGAGGTTTATACTCTAATTAATACATAATAAACCTCTTTTACATTATTAACTGCACATGCTGATCACTGATGTTGATTTGCAGTCACAGTTCTAAAGTTTAACTTCAAACGGTTTCAAACGGAGTCAGAGATTCAATTAAAAAGAAAGTTTACTGAAGATAGTTTGCAGTATCATCACCAGAAGTCAGCTTCAATACTCGCAAAGAGATTGTAGGACACTCTGCTTACAATCACAAAGCATTAACAATTATACTCTTACATAACGTCCTTAACTGCGTCATACATAAAGGTGTTATCTTCCATTGGTTAAAACACAAATAGACTAGAAAAACTTCCATGTGGGTGCGTGCGTAAATTTCTGAACAATATCTCAATATCTTAAGCATACAAACGTCAGACAGTCACTAGGCGGTTCAGAGCTGACCCCAGACCTGTGAAAGGATCCACATTCGAATAGAACACACACACACATACACACAAAGTACAATCAGTTTCCTACCCAAGGCTGAGTGTACTCTCAGCCGTCTTTATCAAAACAAAGTACAAATCAAAGTACAATCTACATCCAAACTGGCAGTGTACATACATATATACATATCATATAACCTAGGCTCTTAAACATTTAGCTTTATTAATAATCATAAAGACATAAGAAAGGATATGTGTTACTCTATCCTGGAGCGGACATCCATGCCATCAGTAAATATACAGGGTGGGCCATTTATATGGATACACTCAGGGCTTGACATTAACTTTTTTGATCACCAGCCACAGTGGCTAGTAGTTTTCCAACGTTACTAGTCACTCTGCATTTTCACTAGCCACAATTTTGTTGTTGGGAAAATATTTTTATATGCATAAATTTGACTTTGACATGCTAAAGTTACTTGATTTATATTTTGTTTTGTCCACATCCCTCCTCATTCATTTCACGTTTTGTGTGTCATGGATGAGCAAATGGGTCATGGTTTCATAGTGTTGTACTGCAAACAGTTTTTATTTTACATGACTTTTCAGAACTCAAAATTAAGGATTTACCAAATTTATCTCTGACCACACCAAACAATAATTATTTTTAGCCACAAATTTTAAATGTGTCAAAACAAGCTGAATACTGCTGTATACTATACTTTTTTTTTAACAAAACATTTCTTTAAAAAAAAAAACAAAGAAAAACAATTGACTTTTAAAAAAAATTACTGCCATGCATCAAAAATATGCACAGTAATCTGTCCTCGCTAAAGATCTCTCAGATGACCAGATAACTAGACTTACATGGAGAGTTAATTTCATATTAAAACAATGTTGTTGTCAGGGGCGATTTTAGGATATCCATTTTAGGGGGGCTCAGCTCCTTATGAGGTAAAAAAAAATT
>CAIGQZ010002445.1:4343387-4392465 GCA_903798205.1 Danio tinwini | reverse complement strand
TTTTGGTTGGTGGATGGTTTGGGTTGGATGGTTTGGGTTGGATGGTTTTGGTAGGTTAATTTTGGTTAATTGGGTTGGTAGGTTGTAGGGTTGGATTGCTAGGTTTTGGTTCGCTGGTTGGTTGTTGGGTTGGATTGAATGGTTTTGGTTGGTTGGTGGGTTAGGTTAGTTGGTTGAATAGTTTTGGTTGGTTGGTGGGTTAGGTTGGGGGGTTGAGTTGGTTGGTTGGTTGGTTGGTAATTGGTTGCAACTAACCCTAAACCCCATTAAAACCCTAAACATAGAGTAAGTACATGCAATGATTATTACTTAGTCATTAAAGTAACAGTTGTACTGTAACAAGGACATCTGTCATGTTTACTCCGTTTCCCTGTGTTTCTTTCTGTTTAGCGTTATGGTACTTTTGTCAGGCCCTGTCTCCATACTTACCCGGTTTGTTGCTATAGTTGTTTATTGTCACCACCCCTTATCTCGGTATTCTGTTTAGCACGATTGTTTCCCTTAACTTTATATACCAGTCTGTGTTTGCCTCACGTTGTCTGTTGATTTTTGTTACTCTCAATATGCTTGTGTGTTCCCTGTTTAGTTCTGCTTTTGTTTTGTTAAGTAACGAGTTAATAAATAGTTTTTCCCCCTTTGCACTAAATAAAGTGTAACCAAACATAATTTATAAAAAAAAAATAGAGCAACAATTAACAATTTGTTTCACATGCCTTATTTTTAGCTTTTCAGTGGTGATCTGTGCACTACAGTACATGTTAAATAATGACATTTACACATAATACATTTTGCTCAACAATTATATGCAAGATATTAAAGTTGTTTTGGAATCCTTGATAAAGTAAATTACACAGATTTAGCACTATCAAAATGCTATCCCTTAACAACTTTCTTAAACCTGATCCCAACTGATAATGCTCAATTCCTGAATGTAAATCATAAATGTAATTTATGAATGCTACTACTGCAGTATATATGAAGCCCGATGTTATTTAACACTTGACGTGGAGGTTGTTAAAAATGTTGCAGTTATAAATCGAAACAATGCATGTTTCAGGTCTTGTTGCTGTCCGTGCCTCCAGAACCAATGTCTAAATGAATCACAAATTCTCCTGAATCAAACCGCTGAAGTCTTCGTATATTGATAACTTCCAGACTTTTATAATTTATAGTATCATGATAGTGGCTGAGAACAGAGCATGTTTTTTTTTATTCCTAAAGATTTCATGAACTTACAGTGCTAATCTCTTTTCCTAGCTTTTGTAATCCTTGTAGCATTATTATTAAATGGAGAATATGAGTACACAGTAGTGGTTTGGAGTCATAATACAGTAATACAAGTAATAATATAAGTTGGTGACAAAGTAGAAACTCTACAGGATAGGAAATTAATGTAATTCTTTACAATTAGCTTGTATGAGTTTATTTATTACATAAACCAACACTAAACGATGCATTTATTACATTTAATAGATTTATTCATCTTTGTTAACATTAGTTAATGGGAATAAAGTTAGGTTATGTTAATTCACAGTCTGTTAACTAATGTTAACAAGCATTCATTTGTAGTTTAATAATACATTAGTAAATGAAATGTATCGTTCATTATTAGTTTATTTTAGTATGCGCAGACGCGCTAATATTACATAATGAAACCTCATGATAGAATTTAATAATACTGTATTGACAAAAATCCGCTAGAAGTTTAAAATAAGGAGGCAAAAACTCCCTGTACTCAGTTAATCAGAATTAATTTTGGCTCTCATGATAAAAGTGAGATGTGAAAATGAATTAGTATGGTTTTAATTCACTGAATTGCATTTAGACCTGTGCATGTTGCATCAGATTCCTTTTTATGTTTTTTTGCAGCGTTGATTATTATAATCAATCACACATTTCACTTTAATCTACTATAGTATGAATGTAAAGGCCAGTCAGAGGCGTTTCGATCAATTACTACTGAAAACACATTTAAAAATTGTTAAAACTGTGTTTGTCAATATTATTCTGAATGACTAAATTGAAAAAACAATCAAAGCAACAACTTCTCATACAAAAATTAGAAATTAAACACAAATTAAAAATTAACAGATGCTTAGACAAAAGAACTGATATAACAGGCAAAAATAATACAATGAGCAGCAACAGCTTTAAGTACATATTTTACTACAGATTCTGTATGCCTTTTAAAGCACGGTTAGTTTGGTGGGTTGGTTGGTGGGTTAGGTTGGAGGGTTGGTTGGTTTTGGTTCTTTGGTTGATGGGTTGGTTGTTGGTTGGTGGGTGGGTAGGATTGGTTGGTTTTTGGGTTGGGTTGGTTGGTTAGTTTTGGTTGGTTGGTGGGTTTGGTTGGTTGCAACTAACCCTAAACTCTATTAAAACCCTAAACATTTAGTTATATACAATCATTATTACTTAGTCATTAAATAAACAGTTGTACTGTAACAATCTGTCGTGTTTACTCCCTGTTTCTTTATGTTTAGCTTTATGGTACTTTTGTCACATCCTGTCTCCTTAGTTAGGGCCAGTCAGAGGCATTTCGATTAATTACTACTGAAAACACATAAAAATTTCTTTAATAAAACTGTGTTTGATACTTAGACAAAAGAACTGATATAACTGAGTCGAAAATAAAACGATGAGCCATAGCAGTTTTGAGTAAATATATTACTACAAATTCTGTATGCATTTTATTGATTCTAGAGTTGTGCAGCGTCATAATTTGAGAACCTCAGTTCACTTTGACACATGTAAGCAGCAACTATAGAGGAAGTAAATAAAAGAGAATGGCACTATATCTACTGGCTGGCTGTTTTTGTACTATTACACGTCATTCAATTCAAAGCTTTTGTCAAATTACATCCATGGTATCACACAAAACATTAGACTAGAAGCTTTTAGATGACGCTAAAATCAATGTTTGGAGTGCCACCTTAGAAATGTGTATGCTAAAATGTAATTTTCCCTAATCAGACTTGACTCTTTACAAAGCAAAAACAGATGACAACATTTTCAAAATAATTCTCATTTACACAAGCCTGAGGAATAGCTAAAATACACTCACCAGCCACTTCAGTACAAGGTTGAACCCTTTTTGCCTTCATAACTGCCTTAATCTTTTGTGGTATAGATTTAACAAGGTACTGGAAATATTCCTCAGAGATTTTGGTCCATATTGACATGATAGCATCACACAGTTTCTACAGATTTATCAGCTGTACATCCATGATGTAAATCTCCCGTTCCACCACGTGGAAGGTAAGGTGCTCTATTGGATTGAGTTCTGGAGACTGTGGAGGCCATTTGAGTACAGTGAACTCATTGTCATGTTCAAGAAACCAGTCTGAGATGATTTGCGTTTTTTTGACATGGTGCGTTATCCTGCTTGAAGTAGCCATCAGAAGATGGGTACACTGTGGTCATAAAGAGATGGACATGCTCAGCAGCAATACTCAGGTAGGCTGTGGCTGTGTTGACAATTGGTACTAATGAGCCCAAAGTGTGCCAAGAAAATATCCCCCACACCATTACACCACCACCACCAGCCTGAACCGTTGATACAATGCAGGATAGATCCTTGCTTTCATGTTGTTGATGCCAAATTCCGACCCTACCATTTGATTGTCGCAGCAGAAATCGACACTCCCACAGACCAGGCAATGTTTTTCCAATATTCTGTGCAATTTTGGTGAGCCTGTGCAAATTGTAGCCTCATTTTTCTGTTCTTAGCTGACAGGAGTGGCACCCGGTGTGGTCTTCTGCTGCTGTAGCCCAACCACCTCAAGGATGGAAGTGTTAAGTGTTCAGAGATGCTCTTCTGCAGACCTCAGTTGTAACGAGTGTTTTTTGAGTTACTGTTGCTTTTCTATCAGCTGGAACCAGTCTGGCCATTCTCCTCTGACCTCTGGCATCAACAAGGCATGTGCGCCCACAGAACTGCCATGTGGTTGGCTCATTAGAAATTTGCATTAACGAGCAGTTGGACAGGTGTACCTACTAAAATGGCCGGTGAGTATATATATATATATATATATATATATCATTATAAATGTGAAGTTTTTAGATGCATAAATAAACGTCGTAGTCTTCATAGACTGCCTTCTCCTGAGACACTTCTTTGAACATTTACAGATTTTTACAGAGATGATGTTAGTCCTGTTATGAATCTGCCAATATGCTGACACAGGCTTTTGTAGCTCCGCCCTCTTTTGAAAAGAGCACCATCTCATTTGAATTTAAAGCAACCGTCACCAAAACGGCACAATTAAAATCAAAGCCTAAAAAGGGCAGTTCCAAAGAGTTATAAAGCATTATTTGTGGGGTATTTAAGGTGAAACTTCACATATACACATTAGGGACATCAGAGACTTATTTTAAATCTTGTAAAAAGAGTCATAATAGGACTCCTTTAAGTTATTCTCAACACCCATTGTTGAACGCATGAAAATATTTTTCAACAGTGCACTCTGACACGTCAACACTTAAATATTTATGAGGGAAACTTAGTGGAAATCACTGTAGTTATCATTAGGCTAATCATCGGTGGAAGCAGATTTGACGACCACCTCTTCTCTTGTCCGGGACTCTTAAGGAAACCCTAATGATGACCGTTTCCATACGGAATGTCCAGGTGCTCAATAGTAATCATTGAGCATGGGCTTGGAGTCAATAAAAATGAGCGTGCTCTTTTATCAACATCACCTATAACCTACAGCGGATACCTTCCTGCAATCTTATGTGTGTTTCTGTGTGTGGGAGAAAGCGTATTGGATATGTTGCTGAGTGAAAAATGATAGAGTGAGAGAAAGCAACAGATAGTAGGGACTGTATGTGTGTGTGTGGGTGTTGGGAAAGAGGGCTGGGGAGGCATCGGCCCTTGGAGACCTCATTAACTGGTAAGCTTTCACCAGCTGATGCTATCTGCTGTAGCAATTCCCATCCAACCAGGCGTCATACCGCAGAGAAGAGCGTAGGCCTTGCCGGAGAGTGTTGGGAAGGGGCTGAAAGGTTGGTAGATGGCTGCAGTGATGAGCTACCATGTTTAGAGAGATCACAGTCCACCTCACAAGTGCCTAACCCAACCCCACTGCCATGTATAGTGATGCTTTCTATATGTTTGTCTGACTAAAATGAACAACTCAAGTTCATTCTGAAAACGTACCCCTATATACATTTCTGAAGAGTGCCAAATATGTCCCAGGAGGTATGATTTTTTGCAGTTTTTGTTTATGTGAATCTACCAGAGGCCACTGTGTACGCTTTTTCAGATCTCAAATTTCTCTAACAAGTGCCATTCGTGCCTGCCCTTCTTGCGTAAATCTACCAGAGGCTGCTGTCGACTGACTGACTGACCGATAGACTGACCCACCCTCCTCCCTGAACCCAACCGACAGTTTTTCAAAAGCAATCCAGAAAAAGAAAAGCCCTCACAACCACCTAATGTTTACCATGTTTTCAGATATTACAACATTCTCTCCCTGTTTTTTACTTGTATATTATTATTATTATTATTATTATTATTTGGCTTTTGTTTTTGACTTACCTGCTTTCTGGAACTGTTCTTTGCCAGACTTGAACCCTGTCATCATGGTCAACTCCGATCTGTGTCTCAAGTCTGCCGACGGATGTGGAGAGCCACTAGGTAAACTGACCTTACAAAAAATAACTGCAGTAAACTGCAGTACAATCGCAGTATATAGAAGTATTACTGCAGTAAAATTAAGTACAATTGCAAAATTGCAATACAATGAAGTATAAACAGAGTTCAAATACAGTACAATATAGTTTAACAGCAGTATAGGTTGCAGTAAACTGGAGTAAAAACAAGTAAACTTCGTCTTTACTGCACTTGTTGTGCTGTAGTCCAATAGAACTGTACTGCACTTCCAAGGGGTTTGTTCTTCAACATCTTCCAAGAATATTTGGTGCATTTTTCAGGGATATTTTCAGGATTAAAGTTATTTTCTTATTAGAATTTTAAGAGTTTGTTTGCAAATACGAATAATAAAAAATAACTGCAGTGAACTGAACAGTACAGCAGCAGTAGCCTATATACAAGGATAACTATGGCAAAATTCAAGGCAACTGCAACATTGCAGTATAATGAGGTATAAACACAGTTCAACTACAATGCAATAAAGTTCAACAGCAGTAAAATCTGCAGTATAACTGAAGTAACATAAAAAACTGAGAGGGGTAATATGTTATATAATTTATTCCACTTAGGTACATAAGTATTAAAAGTGCTCTTTAGTTTTATTATATATTGTAGTATTGGCAGTGCTTAATTTGTGAATTGCGAGGTCCCGGAACAGATCGGGGTAACGGGTCCGGCATGTTACCCGAGGATGGAGAGGTGTTGCGGACGAAAGTGAGCAGGGCAGGGGTATTGTGGACGATAGTGAAGAGGGTTGGGGAGTCGCGAAAGAAAGTGAAAGTAAATAGCGGATGGGGGAGGTGGGCGATTGGGGTGATCAGTAAAATGAGGTGCCGGATCAGATTTCAGTGGTACCGGATCCGGCATGTTCCAGCACAAATTAGGCCTGAGTATTGTAGCTGTATTTCTGTAGTTAGTTACACTTCTGAAAAGTGCAATACAATATATTGTGGTAGTGCTTCAGCAAATACAACTGAAGTACTGAAACCTCATGTGCAAACCATTGTCCAACGAGTAGGAAAAGTAGTGGTTGTACTGCTGTTGTATTGCAATAGTGGTATAGCAGTTGTACTCAAGTGGTATAGAAAGTAACTAATTACAAATACTCAAATTACTGTAATTGAGTACTTTTTCTCAGGAATTTTAATTTACTAAATTTACATTTTTGTGTAGTATCAGTACTTTTACTCTACTACTTTCCTTTAACCTGCAGTCACAATTTTATTCTAGAAAAAAATCAGTTCTGTGATTCCTGTCCAAACAAATCACACACAATATAAATCGCATCATAACGAACTACCACAAGACATGGGCGACAATTGCAGCAAACTCTTTGGAAGCATTAAAAGTGTCGAAGAAGATGTCCAAAACCAGCGACCTTCTTGCTGTGAGGCGATCGTGCTACTCACTGTGCCACCATGATGCCCCATAAGGAAATCAATGCCATATTGGTTTTTAAATGAGCATGAATTTGCCGCTTTTGTCCTATACATTTGATCTACGATACGTTTAGCATACAGTGAGGCAAGAAAATGCCAAGCAAATGCAATCAAGATCACTTTCACAGAGCTAAACCGAAAATGAGTTTCTTAACGGTGGCAGGGCTGAATTGTGTGGTGGACTGTGCTCCGGCTGGGTTATGAAACTCATCAGTATGATTCCTGCTGTGTTGGCATCTTCAAACCCACTTCACATCATCACAGAACACTTCATTAAAATGAGATTAAATGTTAAACTCGCCCAATGGTTTTGTCTTTACTATGCTGGGAAGTGATATTAAATGCAAAGGGAGTATGTCAAGTACTTTAAAAGAGTGATGTGAAATTTCATGCTGAATTAGGACTGGTTTGTACTGGTCCTGCTGCTGAACCTACATTTTGCTTGGAAAACTGGGCCAGTTGTGAGTAAAAGACTTCATTTTATTAAAAAAATGTCTCAGTTGAGGTGACCCAGTGTAATAGCACTGTTGCCTCACAGCAAGAAGGTTGGCTGGTCCGAGTCTATTGTGTGCATTAGCGTTTGCATGTTATCCCATAGTTGGCGTGGGTTTCCTCTGGGTTCTCCGGTTTCCCCCACAGTCCAAAGACATAAGCTATAGGTGAATTGGATAAACTAAATTGGCCGTAGTATATGATTGTGAGTGTGTGTTTCCCAGTACTGGGTTGCGGCTGGAAGGACATCAGTTGCGTAAAACATATGCTGGAATAGTTGGCGGTTCATTCCGCTGTGGTGACTCCTAATAAATAAGGGACTAAGTCGAAGGATAATGAATTAATGACTGAATGTCTCAGTTGAACTTTAGGCCCAATCTACACGATTAAACCATCAAATTTTAAAATTGAATTAATTTGCTTGACTTTGTAGTTTAAAATTATACATTTAATTAAACATTCTTATAAATGTAGGTACCCGAGAAAAAAATAGAAATGTTGCAGTGTGAATGATAAAAATAAAAGTCTGATTTCTAAAGGTTGCAGCTTATTTTAATGTTGAAATAACTTACAAATAATTCTAAATCATCTTAAGGCCCTTGTCCATAAAAACCCCAGCTGCATAATATACATTAATATATATTAAGTAGAAATCAAGTATTATAAAACTTTTTATTACAATATTTTGATACGTGTGATTTCTTTTCTATTGAGTTATATTGCGCTTAATGCGCTTAAGTTATATTGCTCTTAAAATGAAAGTTATGTGCGCTATTGAGTTATATTGTGCTTAATTCTATTGAATTTTTACTTGATATTTAACTTAGTTTTTATCCCTTATTAAATAACTTATAAAGACTAAGTTAAATACCAAGTAAAAATTTAATAGAATTTTTATTTTATCTTTACCATGATGATAGTACATATTACTTTACTAGATATTTTTTTAAGATACTAGTATTCAGCTTAAAGGGACATTTACATTTAGAAATTTAGCGGACACTATTGTCCAAAGCGACTTACAATTAAGAAAGTTTTCAGCGATTCAACATGAATTCAATTCAATTCATGTTTATTTCTGCAGAGCTTTTACAATGTAAATTGTGTCAAAGCAGCATAACATAGAAGTTATTGTAAATTGAAACTGTGTCAGTCCTGTTTTCAGTTCAGAGTTCAGTTTAAGTTCAGTTAAGTGTGGTTTAATTTTCATTGCTGAAAGTTTAAGCACTGAAGACCAAATCCATCGATGCGCAGCTCCACAAGTCCTTAACCAGTGTGAGGAACAAACTTCACCAATTGACCAAAGTGAAGAAGAAAAAACCTTGAGAGAAACCAGGCTCAGTTAAAAATGACCATTTCTCCTCTGGCCAAACTTCATGTGCAGAGCTGTAGTCTAGGTGCCGGAGGCTGAAGAACCCTGGATGTCCATCGTGGAGAATCTGAAGGTGGGAGAGGTCACCGGCTGGTGTAAAGGCTGGCTCTTCAGGATCTGTGAAGACTCGTCTTGTCTTTCAGGAATCAGTCTCATGCTCAGCAGCTGTTAAGGATACGGCCTGGTCCAGGATTATGGAAACCTTGGGAATAATAAAAGCAGACTAAAATAAGCACAGATGCCATTCAAGTTATAATGTCCCTTGGGTAATGTTCCCGGCTCCGGGTGCCCTAAATTATGCAGACTAACAAATCTTTAGAGGATTTAGATTTCAAATGCATTTGTGTTTTATGTGTATGCTAATGCAAAAAGATGTGTCTTAAATCTAGTTTTAAGCTGACATTGTGTCTGCTTCCCGATTCGTGCTGGGAAATCTGTTAGAGTTTAGGTGCCAGATATAAGAAAGATCTACCGCCTACAGTTGATTTTGATATTTTGGGAATAATCAATTGTCCAGAATTAACTGAGCGTAGTGGACATGGAGGGCTATAATACACCAAGGACTCCCTTAAATACTAGGGAGCTAAGCCGTTCAGGGCTTTGTAGGTAGACAATTACATTTATATGATATTTAATAGGGAGACAATGCAATGGTGAAAGAACTGGAGTAATATGGTCATATTTCTTTGTACTACAAAGCATTCTAGAAGCTACATTTTGAGTTAGCTAAGGTTTGTTCATTAGGCCAACAGGGCAACCACTTAGTAACGCATTACAATAGAAGAGGAGGCAATACACACAACAAGTGCTAGTTAAACAAAGTAACTTGTTTTTGCTTAAAGAATTTAGTGCTAGAGTAGGAGGGGTTTTTTTGAGAGAGAGAGAGAGAGAGAGAGAGAGAGATTCTATAGGTGGTTTTGGTATTTTTCAGCTGGGTCCAGAGTGGCACTGGCGAGGTCTTTCTCTGTGCAGACTGTGAACGTAGGAGAAATTTAGGGCAGCGGGAGGGGTCCATGGGGAAACACGAGGGGGAAGGAAAAAACACTGCGGGGGCAAAACAGACTATAAAAATAAAACGGGGAAAAACACGCCACACTTAACTGTTTAGGTCCAGTATTCTGTTACGTCTCGCTCTCTCACAAAGGCACGGGATCACAGGAATTATCAAAACACATATTTATTTACAAACTGAACACTCACAACTGGACCATGGAACACAGGCATTGCATCAAGGTTGACAATACAATACCGGACAAAGACTGAACTCAAAACAGGGCTTTAAATAAACATGACATAATTGCATTGATTACAAACAGGGTTGTGACACAGGTGAAACTAATAAGCATTAATAACAGCAGGAAACTAGAACAAAGGGATCACATGACAAAAACAAATGCACATGGAACACTGAGCCATGGGAAAACACAGAAAGCACATGGACACAGGAACCCTGACATCACCCATTCCCCCCCATTTGAAGGTGTAACCTTGCGTCTTTTAAACATAAAAAAATGGAGGGTTTTTAACAGGGAGGACACTTTGGAGGGAGGAACCAGTAGATGAACTGGAGGGCATGGGGAAGGAAACATGGCCAGAGAGGAGTTCTTAGAGCCAGGAGCCAGGAGACAAACTGGAGGGCCTGGGGAAGGAAACGTGGCCAGGGAGTAGTTCTTGGAGTCGTGCTTATGATACTGGTAGGCAGGCCCACAGCAAGACCTCCCCTTTAGCGGCATGAGGGTGAGCTGAAGGGCTGGCTGACTGCAGCCGCTCTGGAGCTGGATGACTGGCTGAAGTCATAGGGATCAGCGGAGGTGGAGAGAGTGGGTTGGGTGGGATGCTACTCATGACTCCGGAGCTTCCGTTGTCGAGGATCCATGGGACTAGTAAGCTGTCTGGAAACAGAGGGGGGAGGGGGTTCACTTCCCTCCAGAAGTTGATGAGCAGGTCCCTATATCTCCACCAGAACTCCAACATTAGGCGATGTTGCTGGCTTTTGCACCTGATCAGACGGTTCCGTGAGCTTCTCCACCAAGGTAGCATTTAGCTCTGTTGCTCTCGTTGTCAATGGCTCGCACACCGCAGGTGGCTCTTCGTCTGCCGTCGGCTCTGGCAAGTGCTTCCTGCAGATTGGTGGTGTTGGGCTGGTCACTGGGTCTGGAGTGGCACTCTGGTTGAGTTTCCACTCCATGTAGTCGGCGAAATTGCCTTAAGGACCATCTTCGGACGAACATGCTCTGCAGGTGGCGTTCAAGCTCACATTGTAGAACCCACAGAGCACCTCGTCCGGATACCTGGTGGTGATGTTAGCCAGTAGTAGAAACTATAATACCAGACAAAGTCTGAACTCAAAACAGGGGGTTTGACACAGGTGAAACTAATAAGCATTAATAACGGCAGGAAACTAGAACAAAGGGATCACATGACAAAAACAAATGCGCATGGAACACTGAGGGATGGGAAAACACAGAAAGCACATGGACACAGGAACCCTGACACTTTTATTCTGGCATAAATAAAACAAATAAGATTTTCTCCAGAAGAAAAACTATAGGAAATACTGTGAAGAATTCATTGCTCTGGTAAACTTGTATTAAAAAAAGCATATGAAGTAACGTGTTTCCATTAAGTATTCTATAAATTACAGCCCAAGTTCTAACCATATATGCACATTCCCACAGAACACCACAGGAATAGTGTGGGGGTTAATAAAGCTTTCCCTCTCAGAATCAAGTGTGTTCAAACAATCCAATTACCCCAATGATACTCCGCTTAATGTGTTTGACCTAGACTGCAACACCAACTCATCAAGAGCATCATCTCTTTTTGAGGGAACGCCAGAATCAGTGTGTGCTTGTTTCCTCCTCCACTTCCTCCAGGCTTCCTTGCATGCCTCTTATACGATTACAAAAGGAGTGTGTGCCGTACGACGCGCTTCTCCTGTCTGAATCAGACGAGCGCTTTGGCCTTGGGTGCTAGTCACACACACCATAATCCTTGAGGATTAAGAGGAGCCTCTTCAGCATTTGATTGTGTGACATTAAAAATAGAACGCTTGAGCAAACATGGGCCGTAAACAAAGCTCTCCAATCGCCACTTCACAAAAAAGCAAACAAGGTTACACTTCAGCTGTAGGCGTAACCAAAGAATAATGTCCAAAAAAGCCGATATGCCGAGTCTGAAGTTACACAAAAATCAAATTTCATGACTGGTATCATTTAATCTGATATTACTTACAGGAATAGTTCACCCAAAAATGAAGATTCACTCACATTTAAGTGGTGTACTACAGAATGTAAACCCTTTACAATAAGGTTGCATAGGTTTATGTATTTATTAACATGTACTAATTATGAACTATTTATTTATATAGCGCTTTTAGAGATATTAAACGTCAATAGGAAAATGAAGTACCACAAATGAAAGGTTATATAACCAAACATAGAAACAAACATATAAAGCCTGTAAGTATTTCTAACAAAATGTCTGGTACATTAAGACAGGAGGAGTGTGTCTAAAAGGTGGTTTGTCAAGCCCGCTCACCTGCATGGATCACACTCATGCATCATACCGTTATGCGATGCAGTGTGTATGCTTTACTAAAAAGATAGGTCTTTAGTTTAATTTGAACAGAGAGAGTGTGTCTGAGCCACGGACATTATCAGGAAAGCTATTCCAGAGTTTAGGAGCCATAAATGAGAATGCTCGACCTCCTTTAGTAGACTTTGCTATTCTTTGTACTACTAGAAGCCCTGAGTGTTGAGATCTTAAAGAGCGGGTGGGATTATAGCAAGACAGATGGTTGGTTAGATAAACAGGAGCTAGATTATTTAAAGCTGAATAAGCAATAATTTATAATCGATACCAAACTAAACAGGCAGCCAGTGTAAGGAGGATAACATTGGGGTGATATGATCATATTTTCCAGACCTGGTAAGAACTCTGGCAGCTGCATTTTGTACTAGCTAAAGTTTGTTAATAGAGGATGCTGGGCAGACAGCGAAAAGAGCATTACAGTAATCCAGCCTAGAAGTCATAAAAGCATGGACTAGCTTTTCTGCATCTGAGATGGATAGCATACTTCGTAGCTTAGCGATATTTCTCAGATGAAAGAAGGCAGTTTTTGTGACATGGGATATATGATTTTCAAAAGTTAAATTGCTGTCTTATATAACAGCCAAATCTTTTACAGTAGAGCTAACGCTAACTTTGTGTCCCTCTAATTGCAGGTTGAGTTGTGATAACTGCTGTGTACAGGATTAGCCTGACTTTTCACAGCCTGACTCGTGAAAGCTGACAATTTATATTCACAAACTGATAACTACTTAAGTATGACTTAAACTATTATAGAGCATATGTCTGGAGTGTAGGGAATGATGGCATTTGTAGTTCATCTCAGTGGCAGAATTGTAGTCTGGGTGATGTGCATGCTTTCCAGTGATCTGCAAGGCCTAGATCACTGACGCTATGGGGCGGTATGATGCCGTTCCTTTTCGTACTACCAGCTAACTGCTTACCTCGCTGTTACCAGTTTGCCCAGTGGCTCGCCAAATATGTTGGCGGACTTGTGATGTGAAGCGGAGTTGACCGCGACGACAGGGTTGAGTCCGGCGAAGAACGGTTCTAGAAAGCTGGTAAAACAAAAGCCAAAATAAAAATAAACAAGCAAATAACATGGTGAGAATGTGGTAAATCTGAAAATGTGGTAAAAAAAAAAAACAGGCTGCTACAAGGACTTTGCTTTTTCTGGAATGCTTTTGAAAACACTGTGGGTTGGGTTTAAGAAGTTGGTGGGCATGTCAATCAGTGTTTTTTGAAAACACTATCGGTTGGGTTTAGGGAAGGAGGAGGGCGGGGGTATCAGTCAGTCAGTCAGTCGACAGTGGCCTCTGGTGGATTTACGCGAGAACAGCAGGTGCGAATGGCACTTGCTAGAGAGATTTGAGATCTCAAAAAGTGTACACAGCGGCCTCTAGTGGCTTTTTATCAAAAAACTGCAAGAAAACATGCCTCCTGGGACAAATTTTTCGCTCGGCATTAATGTATATAGGGATACATATCAATAATGAGCCTGGGTTAAAATGATCATTTTAGTATTTGGCCATATAGATATCAATAACTGTACCAAATAGCATATATATATATACGAAAATTGTCCCTCTGTATATTCTTATCCCCTCATATTCTATCACATAATATAAGCCATACAAGTCAAATAAATTAAATCTCTATTTTACTACTTAACAAAAACACATATGCAAATGTAAACACAATCCTACATTCATATATCAGGACTATAAACGGTTGGCGGACTAAAATCAATTTGACTGAGAGATTGCTCTACATGTGTAAGACTGTTCAAAATGGGTTACAGCCGTAGGAGGAACTAACCTTCATGTTTATGACAAATCCTCTCTCAAGCTACAGGCCATGTTTTGCTCAGTACTGTCAGCAATGGCTTTTAATCTACTTGCTCTGCAATGCTAAACATCTAATGATTTTTGAAGTAAATAAATCAGTTGTTTTTCCCACACAGTAAAAAATATGTTAATTTATAATTTTCATATTTTGTGTTTTCTGTTTATTTACGGTTGTGAAAATGCAACTCTAAACTGTAAAAAAAAAAATCTGTAAATTAGCAGTTTTCCATATTCTGTGATTCATATTTTTTTTTTCTCTGTTTATTTATGATTTTGAATTACATTGTGAGACCTTAATCTTTCTTCTGACAACTTTTAACCATAAAAGGTTTTAAAAAGTAACTTTTATTAACATTTTGAATGGTTTAAAGTGATATATTGTGTATTGTGGGTTGGCGTTGTATATTACACTATAATAAACAGGCAGTACATTTTCTGCTGTTTTACAGATTTATTTCTCTATATATTTTTTTGTATACATTATATTATTTTAAACTACTAAAATGTCAAGAAAAGTCACTTTGTTAAACTGTAGAGTTGAATTTTCAACAGCAAAAGTGGACAACCGGAAATAAACGAAAAATACAGAAACTGTTCATTAACAGATATTAAAAAATAAAAAACAGAATCAAGAGAAACACAGATCACATTTACTTGAAATTTTGTAGTTTGTAATTTTTTTCCAATAACTCATTTTAATTTAAATGCATTTTATATCTATTCTTAAAGATGTTAGGTGACCAAACTCTTATTTTATTGGATATAACTGCTTAATAAAACTGTTTTGTTTAAATGCACCAAAAATGATCAGCTATATTTACTGAGAAATGAATAAAAATATACATTTTCAAAAAAGGGTGTACTCATTTATGTAGTTCACTGTATTTATTCATTCATTTTCCTTTGGCTAAGTCTCTTTTTCAGAAGTCGACAAAGCAGAATGAACTGCCAACTATTCCAGCATATGTTTTACGCAGCCACAGTATTGAGAAACATATAGAACTATACACTCTCATTCGCACACACACTCACCTATAGCGCATGTGTTTGGACTGTGGGGGAAACCGGAACACCCGGAGGGAACCCTTGTCAACATGAGGAGAACATACAAACTCAGCACAGAAATGCCAACTGACCCAGCCAGGACTCGATCCAACGACCTTCTTACTGTGAGGCGGCAATGCTAACCACCGAGCCACCCCACTGTATTTATATATTTGTAAATATATTACTTAATATACACACATGCCACTTAATTAGTACTACTACTAGTACCGGGTTGCACCCCCTTTAGCCTTCAGAACTGTCTTAATACTGGAAAGACTTTGGTCCATATTGACATGATAGCATCACACAGTTGCTGCAGATTTGTCGCCTGCACATCCATGATGTGAATCACCCGTTCTACCAAATCCCAAAGGTGCTCTATTGGATTGAGTTCAGGTGACGGTGGAGGCCATTTGAGTACAGTGAACTCATTGTCACGTTCAAGAAACCAGTCTAAGATGATTCGTGCTTTATGACATTGCGCGTTATCCTGCTGGAAGTAACCATCAGAAGATGGGTACACTGTGGTCATAAAGGGGGATAAACATGGTCAGCAACAATACTTTGGTAGGCTCTGGCATTGACACAATGCTCAATTGATGCTAATGGGCCCAAAATGTGCCAAAAAAATATCTCCCACACCATTACACCAACACCAGCAGCCTGAACCGTTGATACAAGGCAGGATAGATCCATGCTTTCATGTTGTTGACGCCAAATTCTGACCCTACCATCCGAATGTCGCAGCAGAAATCGAGACTCATCAGACCAGGCAACGTTTGTCCAATCTTCTATTGTCCAATTTTGGTGAGCCTGTGCCAATTGTAGCATCAGTTTTCAGTTTTTAGCTGACAGGAGCGGCACACAGTGTGGTCTTCTGCTGTAGCCCATCAGCCTCAAGGTTGGATGTGTTGTGCCTTTAGAGATGCTCTTCTGCAGACCTTGCTTGTAACAAGTGGTTGAGTACTGTTGTCTTTCTGTCAGCTGGAACCAGTCTGGCCATTCTCCTCTGACCTCTGGCGTCAACAAGAAATTTGCGCCCACAGAACTGCCACTCACTGGATATTTTCTCTTTTTCGGACCATTCTCTGTAAACCCTAAAGATGGTTGTGCATGAAAATCCAAGAGGATCAGCAGTTTCTGAAATACTCAGACCAGCCCGTCTGGCCCCAACAACCATGCCACGTTCAAAGTCACTTAAATCACCTTTCTTCCCCATTCAGATGCTCGGTTTGAACTGCAGCAGATCGTCCTGACCATGTCTACATGCTAAAACGCATTGAGTTGCTGCCATGTGATTGGCTGATTAGAAATTTGCGTTAACAAGCAGTTGCACAATTGTACCTAATAAAGTGGCCGGTGATTACATCATAATAATCATGTATTAAACATAATAAAGTATGCTTTAAATGTTTACCTTAACATGATAATATAAGACATGGTATAAAATATTAATTTCTTAGCTGTAAAGATAATTTCTGACAGTTTGATAGTAAAATGATTGTGGCTTCTCTCAGCAGCAGACACATCAAACTTATGTTATTTTTTTTCGCCCACTACATGCATTTTACACTTTAAGATTGATTAAGATCCCACAAGAGCAAAAAAACACAGGGCTACAGGAAAAAGAAGAGGAGAAAAAGGTCTGTTTGAGGGCTGTTGGCTCCCTTTAGATTGCTCTTCACCAGACATCAGCACAAACGAAAGAAGATATCAAGGTCAGCAGAGATACCTGCGCCTAAATTAATCATGAGAGCAGTCATCACTGGATAGCCTCGAATATCGTTCTGCGTCATTGAGCAAAAAGAAGTGCAAGCACTGCCAGACTATAATGAATTAAGGTCAGATCGTAAAGGTAAAATCCATATTTGCTGAAACAGCCTCGTGTGAACCCTAAGTATAACTTTCTGTTTGTCAGAAACTATTATTAATGGTGTCCGCCAGAGTTTGGTCTCATCATCGGTGTCATTTTTAAGATTGTGTGCAAGTACACATGAGATCAAAACTGACCATATTGATTTTGTTAGCTCACATTGCTAGTTTTGGCGTAAGCAATGCATCTGTTCATGTCATTAAGAAAAAAAATAATAGTTTGCCCTTGTAATCTTTAATTGAAATCTAAATATTCACTTCCTATTTTTTTTCAGTTAAATTTTCAGCTTACATGATTTTGAGGTACTAACATACTTAACCACAGCCCTCCAACTGTCAGTTTTGACCAAGCAGCAACCTCCCGCTCTCCCTCGTGAAGCTAATATGGAAGTAACTGAAATTGCAATTCATCGAAATTTCGCTAGTCCTGGCTCCACAATGGACTGATTTTACGCGGCCGCCATTAAAAAAGCTAAATCGAAGTTGCGGTGGGAAGAAACCTGACTTTAGTATAGCCTGAGTCACACAGGAATGCTGTGTACCTGGCTGTATATCTTATCAGCAAAGAGAAAGCGACACAAATATATAATTTAACTGTCTTCCAAATGACCCGAAGGTCCATTCTGAATGGAAAGTGAAAATAAAACGGGATATCATTTTCAGCTAAGTTAAGGGAAATGCCACTAGTTAGCTAATGTTTTCTTTCCTAAACAAACATTTTAGCTACCATTTATCAAACTCAAGTTAATGAACTGAATCTTTCACTATATTAAAACTGTCAAGCTACTGAATTTTGCTACTAAAGTTTATAAAATCCGTCAATTTCCCACTAACATAAGCACTGTTGAACGCAACAGCGCTGATTTGCCATGGTGTCACACGCTTAACAGAAAGGACTGTGATTGGCCATGGAGGTCATCAGTTCACCGCACTTCACCGCTGTTTACCCAGTGAAAACACAGACGAGCGATCCGCTGATGACTCTTGCGGCTTTAAAACACTCCACTGTTTGTGCATCTGTGTTTGCGCTCAGTGAAGTGTGGTGAACTGATTACCTCCACGGCCAATCACAGTCATTTCTGTTGAGCACTGGTGAATATGGCAAATCAGCTGCTTAAGAATGCGCTCAGCGGCGCCAAAGAGCATAGAATCACTAAGACTCGACACTCTAGTGCGATTTGGGAAACAGCCACTAGATGGCGCTGTGGCCATTTTGAAATGAAAACTCCAATAGAACAGCAGCATAATATAAGTCTGTAAAATAAACTATTAAAAGTGCTGATGATTGTGATAGCAAGTGTTGTATTGCCGTCTTTCAGGTTGTATCTCAGCTTTAATGCGCTTTTTAAATTAAAAAAAAGTAATAAAGCAGCTGCTTGCCATCGCGACAGCAATAAGATCCAATAGAGAGCCGATCGCTTCACTCCAAAATGGCGGAATCCGGGGCTTTTGCAATGAAACGTTCTATTGAGTGTCACCTCTTGGTCATTATAAGCTCTTTGGCGGCACTTAAATGTTAGCAAGAGATGGACTTTTTTTTTTTTATTCAGTACCGGGACAACACTATTACAGACAACACGAGGGTGTGCTACAGAAAATTGCGTTGATTTATCGCTCACCGGGTTACATAGGCTGAAGCAAGCAGGGAAGCCCCCACTGTGTTTACCTGCTGCCATGAACTGAAGCCCAGGAGGAGAGATTGTGATGTTGTTTGATGCCTAATATGCTTTTCATTGTTTAAATTGAACTGAACTGAATGATATTAAAGTGATGTTTACACCATATCTGCGTTTTGAAATCGCGACAACAGCTGGAGGTTTATAGTCCACAGCATGTTGTTGCAATGTTTATAGTGCTGATCTTCTTACCGCAGCCTCGCTTTGGTTCTTTAAAATGGCGGCCGCGTGAAATAAGCGTATAGAGCAAATTTCTATTGACCCCACTTTTAAAATGGCCAACTTTACAGCAAAAAAAAACATGTTTATAGCCTGGTACAAAGATTGATTTTGGTTCATATAGCCAGGGCTTGACATTAACTTTTTTAATCACCAGCCACTGTGGCTAGTAGTTTTCCAACGTTACTAGCCACTCGCCATTTTCACTAGCCACAATTTTGTTGTTGGGAAAATATATTTTATATGCATAAATGACTTCATTTAGATGTTGTGTTTTTTCCACTTGCCTCCTCGTTCCTTTAACTGTGTTTTTGTTTATGAGCTTACTCAATGACTATGAGCAAATGGGTTCTGCTTTCTTAAAAAAAGTGTCGCATTGCAATTAGCTTTCTTTTACAGGACCTTTCAGGGCTCAACACAATAAGGATTTACCTTTTTTTTTCTCTGCGGACATTTTTTCTTTTTGACATTAAAAAAAGCGAGCGATTGCTCCATGTTTTAAATTTCTGTTCAGAGAGGTCGTGTTTTGATCCTGGATTGGTCTCACGCAGTCAAGTGATGCACCGCAGCAACCTGCGAAACTCCGACGCATGACCCTGCGTTTCCAGTCTGACGCATTTGCGTGCGTATGAATGGAAGTCTATGGGGAGAAAAGCCCAGTGTGACTGCAGCTTTAGGCAGCATTCACAGTCATGGGCAGCACCTGTCATGTTACTAAACATACTCTATGATTGGTCATCTGAGATGTGTGAAACTCCTTCATTAGACAAGTTCTGGTTTCACCTGACTGTCAGTTGCTGTAATAAATTGTAATCAAATGTTCCAAGGATTCACCTACTGTGTGGTATTCATGGTATTATGGTCTTGACTAATTTTGACAATTGAACAGACTATTGTGCACGTAATGACATATACAATGAAATAACACTGACACATTTTGGAGAACAACCATTAGACAGAGAATTAACAATCAGTTTAGATCAACTAGATCTATTCACTTGGAGATTGTGCTAAATGTAGGCTACCTGTACTTAATCATTTGCTATGATGTACTTAGACATTTGCAATTTGATGAAATGAATGAGAAATTCAATTCTGTTGTGAACAATTGCCAAGTGGTTTGGAGATTTGTCCATGTTGTTTTGAGAATGTAATTTCAGTTTCAAGAAATGAACCAAACCAATAGAGAAAAACTGTAAGGAAGCGTTCAGAAAAAAAAAAAAACACCAGTGAACAAACTCTACACAGACGAACATAAACACCTACTGTCTGCAATCGTTTTGGAAGTGTTATTGCAGAGTGGCTCAAACTTGCTCATTCAGAGGCGGGAACCGGCGGACATGCAACAACTAATCATAAGGTAAACAGAAAGCAGCAGTTTCCATCTGGAGCTACTTCACAGCTCCACACTTGTAAACACTAGCTCCAATGGAGTCGCTTGCCTTTCTGCCTTGCCCACACTTGTCAGCGATACCAAGCCAACCAATCACAGAGCTTGCGATACGCGTCATTGTGACATGTAGTTACATTTTTTTTCCAGGGTTTTATTTGATAGGACAGTGCAGAGTATTGACAGGAAAGAATAAGGAGCAGAGAGAGTGGAAGGATCTGCATAGGACCTTGAGGCGGAATCGAACTCAGGTCACCGTGAACACCGGACTGCATTTGTCGACGCACTAACCACAACACCATATTTTACACTGTGGTCATAAAAGGATGGACATGGTCAGCAACAATACTCAGGTAGGCTGTGGTGTTGACATGATGCTCAATTGGTGCTAATGGGCCCAAAATGTGCCAAGTGGATATTTGTCTGGCCTTTCTTCTCTGACCTAAGGCATCAACAAGGCATTTGCTGTGAAGTAGCTCCAGAAAAAGTTGTTTCTACCCAATTATGCTCCTTTCTGCAGACAAACAATATTTTTGAAGTGTTTCAGGCAGGTTTCAGGCCCCATCACAGCACAGAAACTGCATTAGTGAAAATAACCAACGATTTACTCTTAGCTGCTGACCAAGGGTGCATCTCACTATTAGTTCTACTAGATCTTAGCGCCACTTTTGACACCATTAACCACAATGTTCTCATAGACCGCTTACATTCTACAGGTGTCCAAGAACAGGCTCTTCAATGGTTTAGGTCATACTTAGCTGATCGTTACCAGTTTGTGAATATTAATGAACAGCTTTCACAAGTAAGGCCAGTAAAGTACGGGGTCCCTCAAGCATCAGTTTTAGGCCCTTTGCTGTTTACAATATACATGCTTCCCCTGGGGGACATTATTAGAAAACACGGTTATCAGTTTTCACTGCTATGCAGATTAGATTAGATTAGATTAGATTCAACTTTATTGTCATCACACATGTACAAGTACAAGGAAACGAAATGCAGTTTAGGTCTAACCAGGAGTGCAATAGCAGCAAGTGCAGGATACAGGTATAAGTTATAAAGTGCAGTTATAGAAAAACTATGGTGATATTTACAAATGGATGTACTATGAACATTATATACAGGTTGTGTTAGCTATGAACAGAGATTTACAATAGATGGATAAATGTACAGGTTGCTATTAATAATCAGAAGTGTGCAGATAGATAAACATAATTACAAATGTATATGTACAGTGGATGTGTACATAATTTACAAATGTACATGTGCAATAGGTGTGTACAGTTCAAATAAATGAATCAGTGCAATGAATATGTGCAATTTTTAAATGTGCAAATGTTAAGTAGTGCAGTGATTATGATGAGTCTGAGTTATGAGGAGAGGAGAGTGGGGTGTATTAGGGGGGCAAAAAGTCAGTGGGGAGCAGAGTTCAAGAGGGAGACAGCTCTGGGGAAGAAGCTGTTCTTTAGTCTGCTGGTTTTTGTCCGGGGGAGCCTGAAGCGCCTGCCAGAAGGCAGGAGAGAAAACAGTCTGTGAGCAGGGTGAGAGGAATCTTTAAGAATACTGCGTGCTCGGCGCAGACAGTGTTTCCTCTGGATGTCCTCTATGGCTGGCAGTGTGGTCCCTGTGATGCGTTGGGCAGTTTTCACCACCCGCTGCAGTGCCTTACGCTCCGCAACAGAGCAGCTTCCATACCAGACTGTGACACAGTTCGTCAGGATGCTTTCTATTGTGCAGCGGTAGAAGTTCACCAAGACGGCTGATGACAGCTGGTTCTTCTTAAGTTGCCTTAAGAAAAATAGGCGCTGGTGAGCCTTCTTGACCAGGCTGGAGGTGTTGGTGGTCCAGGAAAGGTCCTTGGAGATGTGGGTCCCCAGGAACTTGAAGGATGATACAGGCTCGACGGCCATCTCATTGATGTAGATGGGATCATGTGAGCCTGTTCGTCCCTTCCTGAAGTCCACAATGAGCTCCTTGGTCTTGTCGGTGTTAAGGAGCAGATTATTGTTGGTGCACCACGTGGCCAGATGCTGTATCTCCTCCCTGTAGGCAGTCTCATCATTGTTGCTGATTAGACCAATCACTGTGGTGTCATCTGCAAATTTGATGATGGCGTTGGATCTGTTCACAGGCCTACAGTCGATGGTGAAAAGGGAGTAGAGGAAAGGGCTCAGCACACAGCCCTGTGGTACACCAGTGTTGAGTGTGACGGTGGTGGAGCAAATGTGGTCTGATCTAACATTCTGAGGTCTGTTAGTCAGAAAGTCCATAACCCAGTTACAGAGAGACGTGTCTATATCCAGGTCTCTAAGTTTGATCATTAACTTAGATGGTATGACAGTGTTGAATGCTGAGCTGAAGTCAACAAACAGCATTCGTGCGTATGTGTTTTTATTGTCCAGGTGTGTGAGTACAGAGTGCAGTGCTATGGAGACTGCATCTTCTGTGCTCCTGTTGCCACGGTAGGCAAACTGATGTGGGTCCAGTGTGGATGGCAGAGAGTCTTTCAGATGTGCCAGGACCAACCGCTCGAAGCACTTCATGATGATGGGTGTGAGTGCTACCGGGCGGTAGTCATTCAGGCATGTTGGGCTGGAGTGTTTCGGCACTGGCACAATAGAGGTGGTTTTAAAGCATGTTGGCACAGCTGCTAGGTTAAGGGACAGGTTGAAAATGTCTGTGAATACCCCAGCGAGCTGTTCTGCACATGCTTTGAGGACACGCCCAGGAATACCGTCTGGTCCAGCAGCCTTACGCACATTGATCCGACTCAGTGCGGTGTAGACTTCTGAGGAGGTGAGTGTAATGGGTGAGTGGTCGGCTGAGGAAGTGATCCTGATGTAGGGTTCATTATTGTCTCTTTCAAAGCGGGCATAAAAGTCATTAAGCTCGTTCAGGAAGGAGACATTTGTGGCTGTGGGTGTGGAATGGCTGGGTTTGTAGTTGCTGATGGCCTGTATGCCCTGCCACATGCGCCGAGGATCAGAGTTGGAAAAGTGCTCCTCTAGCTTTAGCTTGTAGCAGTGCTTGGCCTTTTTGATGCCCCTTTTCAGATTAGCCCTGGAAGTGCTGTAGGCCTGTGATACTCAATTATACATTTCAACTAAACCTGATGAGATGTCTAAACTGTCTAAGCTAACTGAGTGTATTAAAGATGTTAAAGACTGGATGACCAACAATTTTCTTCTCTTAAACTCAGACAAAACAGAATTATTACTTATTGGGCCTAAGTCCTGTACACAGCAGTTCTCACAATTTGACCTGCAATTAGAGGGATACAAAGTTAGAGTTAGCTCTACTATAAAAGATCTGGGTATCATATTAGACAGCAATTTAACCTTTAAAAATCATATATCCCATGTCACAAAAACTGCCTTCTTTCATCTGAGAAGTATTGCTTAATTGCGAAGTATGCTATCCATCTCAGATGCAGAAAAAGCTAGTTCATGCTTTTATGACTTCTAGGCTGGATTACTGTAATGCTCTGTCGCTGGTTGCCCAGCATCCTCTATTAACAAACTTCAGCTAGTACAAAATGCAGCTGCCAGAATTCTTACCAGGTCTAGAAAATATGATCATATCACCCCAATTTTATCCTCCTTACACTGGCTGCCTGTTAAGTTTTGTATTGAATTTAAAATATTGCTTTATACCTATAAAGCCTTAAATAATCTAGCTATTGTTTATCTAACCAACCTCCTGTCTCGCTACAACCCAACCCGCTCTTTAAGATCTCAAAACTCAGGGTTTTTTGTAGTACCTAGAATAGCAAAATCAAGTAAAGGAGGTTGAGCCTTCTCATTTATGGCCCCTTAACTCTGGAATAGCCTTCCTGATAATGTCTGAGGCTCAGACACACTCTCGCAGTTCAAAACTAGATTAAAGACCTATCTTTTTAGCAAAGCATACACTTAGTGCATTACATAGCGGTATGACGCATGATGTGCCCCACACATGATTTTGCTTCTTGTTAATATACACAATGAAAAGCAGCAACGCTAATTATTCTCCTTATTCTGTATTTCCACCTGGGGGTACTCATCTCGAGGCCCTCAGACTACGCAGTGCCACTGATGCGATCCAAGACCAGCGACGAGGTGATCCCAAGGTTTCTGGACCAGGCCGTATCCTGAGCTGCTGCTGTGGTGGTCATGGTGGAGAGCATGAGACTAATTCCAAGGACAGACGAGTCTTCGCTGAGGTCCAGCTTCTGCCACTAGACTGCAGCTCTGCACAAGATGTTTGGCCATATGAGAAATGGTCATGCCCAACTGAGCCTGGTTTCTCTCAAGGTTTTATAAATTCTTCACTTTCGCCAATTGGTGAAGTTTTTTCCTCGCCGCTGTCGCCACTGGCTTGCATGGTTCAGGATCTGTAGAGCTGCGCATCGATGGAATTGCTCTTCAGTGTTTGGACTCTCGGTAGTGATTATTAACCCACACTGACCTGAGCTAAACTGAACTGAACTTAAACACTGAAAACTGAACTGACACTGTTTCAATTCACTATAAACTTACATGTGAAGTTGCTTTGACACAATCTACATTGTAAAAGCGCTTTACAAATAAAGATGAATTGAATTGAATTGAATTTGCACCCACAGAACTGCCGCTCACTGGATATTTTCTCTTTTTCGGACCATTCTCTGTAAACCCTAGAGATGGTTGTGCATGAAAATCCCAGTAGATCAGCAGTTTCTGAAATACTCAGACCAGCCCGTCTGGCACCAACAACCATGCCACGTTTAAAAAAAATGCTTAAATGCCCTTTCTTCCCCAATCGGATGCTTGGTTTGAACTGCAGCAGATGCGTTTAGTTGCTGCCATGTGATTGGCTGGTTAGAAATGTGCTTTAATGAGCAGTTGGACATGTGTACCTAATAAAGTGGCCGTGAGTGTATAGTAATAGTAAAAAATATAATAAGCTATAAAATCAACTGGGATTAATTAATTATTTATTTATTTTTTAATGACTGCAGGATTGTAGACTTTTAGGTCCAGTCGTCTTCAAAAATGAGTGCAGTCAAGATGTCAAGACTTTAAGTCTAATTTCAATTTCTGGTTTCAGGATCCGAGCATAATCTGGGTTTATAAAGTTTGTTTCCCCCTTTTTTTACTTTACCATTGAAGAATCAAACACTTCTGAGAGTGAATAACCTTTTGGTTTTCCATGACAACACAAAATAACCCAAGCTGATGGCGCAGAGTCTGACAGAAACAATGAGTCAGAGAGCAGCATTGTACAATGCACAATGGTACCTCCAGCCTCCTGTCCTCAACTGCATGTTAGTGCACAATAAACACAAAGGTCTCTAACAACAGGCCTCCATTTAGGCTTTGAGATAGTGACCCTCGATGGTACGTTCGCACTCAGGCAATTACGACGAATAACAAAAAGCGCAAACAATATACACCTCGTCCGTCAATTTAAGCTGATCACACTGAATGCATCATCGAGAATAACACAAAACCGTGCAGCACAATATCTTTCTTTTTTTTTTGAGTGAATGGGCTAATAGTGGCGTACTCAATAGTCCAGGCTTTTCAAACTCCTGGAAATTTGTTTATCATTGATTCATCATCCGCCTTCCCTGCTGTGATCCAGATTTCTTTATCGATTCGGATGCAGGCTGCGCAGTCTAGCAGCACTGTATTCTTTAACTCCAGTCATTAGACATCGATCCGGCCAAACTTTTCATTTTCCAGTCAGATGAATTCAGTGGGGCAAAGAGACGCCTTTCATCCCTGGAGTCGCAAAGGAGCTCTAATTTTCAGAGACATGCTGCAACAAGCTGTGCGTTTAGATGCAATTAAACGATTCAGTCTTCATAATCTCAAAATCGATAAGTCATATGCTGCAAACCAAGCGTTGACTCCCTGTTTCGGATTGGATATTAGGCTGAAAAACTCAAATTTATCTTTTTAAGCTGTTATTAAAATTACCTCTTCTGACATTCGCCTGTCAACACTGTTCATTGTTCAGTGTCTTAAAATGCTGGCATATATTCTGGTTTTTAAATGTACAAATAACTTTGAAATTGTCGTACAGTACATAGCATTCAAAGCAATTGTTGAATGAAGATAATGAATGAAGAAGGGCTGTTTTTTTTTTTTTTTTTTGTAAAGAGACACCGAAGATAGATGAATGAATGGATGGATGGTTGACACTGATGTTTCAACATGATGTTGATATTTCAAACTGCTCTGAAGTGTCTTGACTAAAGCAATTCAAAGCATTGGGCATTTCACAAGCATTCCGATATGTGGCATACCTGGTGAATCTGCTTTTGATTAACAGGGTCGAGAACAAATCATACAATAACCAGTAGTGTAAAGTAACAAATTACAGATACTCAAATTACTGTAATTGAGTAGTTTTTCTAGTACATTTAAGTAAATTTGTATTGCTGTATCGATACTTTTACTCTACTATTTTCCTTCAACCGGCAGTGACTACTTTATTTATTCTTGTGTATGAAAATTAAATCAGTTCTGTGATTCCTGTCCAATCAAATCGCACATAGAAGGTCGCATCATAATGAACTACCTCAAGACATGGGCGATAGTTGCAGCAAACTGCTTGGAAGCATTAAAAGTGTCCAAGAAGATGTCCAAAATCTTTACACGCATTGACCCAGAGACTGTTTGGATGCATGTCACTGACAGTTGTTTACATTATGATAACTAACAGATTGACGTTGTACGCCAACAACGTGGGACCGTTGCATTTTGTTGATGAAAATCGGGTTGACATCAGAACGCAGGCCAACCTCAATGTCCAAAGTCCAACCTAAAATCAACCAAATATCAATGTCTAATGATGTTACAGCTTGACGTTGTATGGATGTTACCACTATGATGTCTATCAGACGTTGGATTTTGATTGCCATACCTAACAAATAAATTTCAGTATTTGATGTCAATTTGATGTTGGTTTAAGACAAGGGTGTCCGAACTCAGTCCTGGAGGCCCAGAGTCTAGGAGAGTTTAGCTCCAACCCTAATCAAACACACCTGAACCAGCAAATCGTGCTCTTACTAGATGTACTAGATCAGGGGTCACCAATCTCTGTCCTGGAGGGCAGGTGTGCCTGCAGGGTTTAGCTCCAACTGTTTCAAGTATACCTAGTAAAACTTCCATGTGAAGCTGCTTTGACACAATCTACATTGTATAAGCGTTATACAAATAAAGATGAATTGAATTGAATAGTAAGACCTTGATTATCTTGTTCAGGCGTGTTTGATTAGGGTTGGAGCTAAAATGTGTAGGACATAGGCCCTCCAGGAACAAGTTGGTGACCTCTGTACTAGAAACTTCCTGGCAGGTGTGTTGAAGCAAGTTGGAGCTAAACTCAGCAGGACACCGGCCCTCCAGGACCGAGTTTGCACACCCCTGGTTTAAGATGTTGGCTCGACGTTGGATTTTGGTCACTTTCCAACACAACCTAAAATCAACCAAATACCATACAAGCCTGCAATTGGCTGATTAGAAATTTGCGTTAACAAGCAATTGGATAGGTGTACCTAATAAAGTGGCCAGTGAGTGTATAACGTTTATGATGCTGACCTTGTGCCTGTGATCTTGCCGCAGTTGCAGAAGATAGTCTTACTCAGCCTTGACTATCACCAGTGGTGTTACTACAGCACGGTTTTTATTTTAAAGTACTTCTAGTTTCAAGGTCTACAGGCCAGCGGCAATATTCTGTAGCATACGTATCGATTTTGTGCCAGTGCGAAGTTTGATTTTTTACACTTTGATCCTGCGTGAAGCACCATCACAAGTAAAGCCAATAGTGTACCAATGAATCCAGCATATATTTAACACTTCATAGTTTGTACTTTGCAATTGTCTTTCCATGAGTTCTGTGTAGTACAATATAATCTAAAATGCCAATGCATGTATCTATGAACGTCCTAACATTCATGCCTGAATTATTTATCACTCATTCTGTTTGTAGTTGTTTTATGAGCCAGATGCTGTAATGATTAGTCTAAAAATACTTCCGTAGAAGTCTGTTGTAAGATATATATATATATACGTAAAAAGGGACTAAAGCAAGCCAATGCTCCAGCTGAGATGATACTGCATCAGAGATATCCCTTTACTCATTTATTCACACACTCGCATTCTGTTCTCTAGCCTCTCTCCATGCAGGCCGCGTCCCTGCGTGTGAATTAATAATGCTGTTTCCATCACTTATTTCAGTGTAGAGATGCATTTGTGAATTGCTAGAAGTCTGCTCCACCAAGAGTTACTTTACAGTGAAACAGTACTTTTACAGTGACGCCATCAGTTGATTCCTTTTAATAGTACTGTTGAAACTAGTGATGTGCGGATCGATACTAAAATATCGATATCTCCGATACCAGCTTTGTATGTTCTAGAATCAATTATCTTATCAAAATATCGATATTTCAATAATTTGGAGCTAATATGTATTTTATTGGAAATAGAAATACAGCGGAAAGTAACCACAATTACCCTAGTTTATCTGAATAATGCCAACTTTGTTGGAACTACTTGTTCTTCCGCCTGCCAAGTCATGTGCGTAATATGGCACTGTACTACTGCAGAACACGCTAGCTAGTCAATCAGTCCGCTGGCTCATGTTGTTTAGTCACGCTGTCATTGGATATGGGTGACCGCAAGCGAAGTATGTGTGGAGCTACTTTACTTCTCTAAACTCAAACGATGCGGTTTGTGATGTGTAACAAAACAGTGAGGTACTGTGGTAATACCACAAACCTAATCAAACATCTACAAATAGATAACAAAACAGAATATGACAACGTCATGACTAGGCATTAAGAAGAGGAGGAAAGGAGAGGCACAGGTGCTGCTAGGGCGAGACAGACATCGCTTTCAGAGTCCTTAGGTGCATCAGGCAGGCACTATCCAGGTATAGAGGGAGAAAATGTGGCGATGTGGCTGTATTTTGAGGGCTTGGGTTTTTTGTGACAATGATAAAACTGCGGAAAAAAGGTTAAAAACACTTTTAGGGGAACTGGATGAACATGTCACTAAACGTAGAAGTGTGAATGTTTATTTAAGATGTTCAGGCAGGCGTTTTAAGATATACATGCTCAGATGCTGTCAATAAATATGTAAGTTGGCTCTTTTTTTGTATGATAATTATTCATCAATAAACAATAAACAAGAATAACCCAAAATATGTCTTGTATTCAGTATGAAGTGACACTTTTAAGTACACTACTTTTTACTTTAATTTCACAAACAGTCATTTTTGGGCAGTAGCGGTATCGGATCGTGATCGCCGATACTTTGCTTCATTTTACTTGGTATCAGATCTGATAGGAAACCAGTGGTATGGCACATCACTAGTTAAAACCAATGACTGTTTAAAATATGGACGTCAGACAGCGCCATTTTCCATTAAACGCTGTGAAGGAAAAAATGCCTTGTGACGGGCACAAACTGTCGCAAAAGACTGCTGAAATTGGAGCCTGGGCATGCGCAGAAGGACTGCCTGATGGAGCCAGAGGAGGAGCTGCAGAATTGAACTTCCAACCCCCTCCGAACTTCTCACTTGACCGCTGGTGTCTGCTTTGCGTTTACATAGTAGCCTGCGCTTGCTGTTTTATCAACACAAATGGTTGTAATAACAAAGGTGAGGTTTTATATAACGAAGATTTAATCCCGCCAGCTCCGAGCCGCAGCGCACATTACTCGCTGGCCGATCCGGCTCGGATGTGGCAGCGTTGGCTCGCTAATAGACGCCGCATCTAGCCCAATTCACTCGGGCCGGATGCCTAAGGACTCACTGCCTGAGTCAATCAGGCCAGATGCGGCAGCCGTTAGCAAGCCTGTATGTCAGAAACTATAGTTTACTGCTGAGCAACTCATTTTATTATGGTAAAATAACACAGAAATGGAATAATAACACCTTCTCTCCTGCCGAAGCTCCGACGTCTGCTTTGAGAAACTGTCAATCACAGCTGTCAATCATGATGACACGCCCAGCATTAAATTACTGCTCAAAACATACTCTTTACAAAACTGAAGGTCTGCACCTATATCAGCTGATAACCAGAGCCTTAACTCACCAGAACCATCTTTCGGGACATTTTATTGCAAGTGTAGTTATTTTTTTAATTTGGTCTCATGTCTGCTTCATTAACACGGAGGAGGCGGGCTTTAAGACTTGTACTGCAGCCAGCCCCCAGGGGGCGATCTAACGGCCGAGACCTTCATTCAAAAGCAGGTTTGTGGCACACTTGGTTGAAACCATAATTGCATACATTTATACATACTGTACAGTCAAGCCTGAAATTACTCATGCCCCTGGCAAATTGTGATTTGAAGTTACTTTTATTCAACCAACATGATTGTTTTCTTGACCGGAAATGACACAGGTTTCTCCTATTAAATAATAAGACGATGTACATCAATATTGTAGGCATCAATGTTGAAAAAAATATATATTTCCAAAGACCAGGCTTGAAATGGCTGGAAACCAGCCTGGAAATAAGCAAACCCCCTCTAAAACCAGGCTGGTCGGCCAGCTGAAACCAGCCAACCAGCTTAGGCTGGTTTAAGCTGGATTTTTCAGCAGGGAAAACATACATGCCAGCAATAAAGTGTTATAAAACAGATCAACAGCGTCTTATAACATGTTAGCATCATGCTAAAAATATGCTAATGTCTCTGACTGATCTTATAACCTTTACAATTCAACCTTTCATACATTTTTTTCACTAAGCTACTATTGCTCAGAACTCAGTTCTGCATGCTGAGAATTTCTGTCATTATAAACTTGTTTGGGGTGGCTCGGTGGCTCAATGGTTAGCACGTGGGTTTCTTCTGGGTGCTTCGGTTTCCCTCACAGTCCAAGCACATGCACATGCACTATAGATGAATTGGGTAGAGAAAATTGACTATAGTGTACAAGAGTGTGTGTGAATGTAAACGAGTATGGGTGTTTCCCAGTACTGGGTTGTGGCTGGAAGGGCATCCACTGCGTAAACCAGAAACACTGGTGATTGGTGATTCATTCAGCTCTGGCGAATGGAGCCAAAAGAAAATGAATAATGGAATAAATCTGTTTGCGCTAGATTCAACTTGGATTATCATATTATTCGACATAGATCTATCTATATATCTATTTATTTATCTATCTATCTCAGTTTATTTCCTTTTTATTGCTTTCATAATTTAAGTACAATTTAAAACCGTTTTATTTAAAACATAATGAATAAAGAATACAAAGTAGGCTACAGTACTAATTTAACTAAACAGCAGCCAGGCATTGGGTTATGCATATTGTCTGCTGTTTAACAAGGGAGCATGATTGTGTTAATTCAATTTCTTCATGCGTTTAAAAAATCATTAGTAAAACACATTACATATAACCATATGTTTAATGAATAATGTATATTAATATATCCTTTGGCTATTAGTTGATTGAAATATGCTATGTTAATGAGAGCAAATCAACGAGGATTAAAATGAATTGTGATGTGCAAAGGATTTAAAAGGGGTAGTTCACCAAAAAATTGAAATTCTGTCATGATTTGCTCAACCATCATTTGTTTCAAACCTTAATGACATTCTTTCTTCCATTGAACACAAAAGAAGATATTTTGAAGAATGTCCTTTGACTTCCATACTATTTGTTTCCATTCAATAGTTTTCAGCATTCTTCAAAATATCTTCTTTTGCGTTCAACAGAAGAAACAAACCCATTAAGGTTTGGAACCACTTGAGGGAGAGTAAATAGTCAGTAAGTGTATCTTTTGGGTGAACTATCTTTCAAACATACTTGGTATAACATATAAAGAGTCATTGTATTGTGTGTGAATTCCTGTTTTCTTATGTTATGATCAAAATTGCACCATCCTGAATTCCCAGCAGGCTCCGGTCACTCTCAGTGTTGCAGCTGAGGGATAATGAAGTCCTGCTCTGTTGGTCTTACTGGTAATACCAAAGTGCCATTGTAAATTAGAGAATGTAGATGTGCTGCTGTTTCACTACTTTTGCATTCTTCTCCATCTGTCATGTATAAAGCCAAAACCCAGCAGACACAGGACATCAACATGACATCAGATTGACGTTGTGCCCTTATGTTATGGGGACATTGCGTTTTGTTAGGCAATAAAAATTGGATTGACATTAGGGGTCCGTTTTTCGTACCTCGCTTAAATGATCTAAGATGATTTGACAGATCCTGGATCTTTTAATCTTGATAACTGATCTCTGGCTAATTTGGTTCTTTAAACAAGTTTGCGAATCAGATTAAGATGTCTGAATGAACTGATCTGAGATCGCTGTGTGTGTTGTAAAGGACAGATGTATCAATCCTCGAAATCATGATCAGCAATGTAATGATTGGCTGACAGCACAGCAGCGTGATGACATAATCTGATTAATATTCAAATATCCATGTGAGCAAAATTACATAAAATTCGTAGTAAACGGTTTGTTAAATATGATATGCGATAACTTTCCTCCTTTGTTGTGGATTTACATTTTCATGTGTCAAGAGTATTCAGCAATTTATTTAGTTTTACAGTTAGAGCGGATTTTCCTTATTATAGTAGTCATGGCAGTTTTATAGTAGCCGGTTTCTTAATCGGTGTAAAGAATAACTGGATGTTTAAATTAATTTTGGCATCACAAAAGCATTTTGATATTGGTAAAGGTGTCTGCCACTTTTGTGAAGCATCAAATCACCGTCATATTAACTGTCAAAACATGTTCATGACTGCATAAATGTATTATTCCTTTAAAAAACTATGCATATTGAGCATGTCTATTATTATACACAAATTGTACTAAAGTAATTGTATGCTTTTGTATCTAAAAAGTTCATATCAATAAATTTTCTCTTTAAACCACCAGGTGGCAGTCTTTGTACTTTTATTTCCGAGTGCAGATTGCATAAGTTTTATTAATAGCCTATATATTCATATATTTTATATATATAGTTAAAAATAAATATTACTATTTTTCCAAATAAAATATCAGCATTCGATACATACTTTCAGTATTATCTTTGCTTGAACTGACCCGATCTAATCCTGTTTATATGAAATGAGCCTGCTCTCCAGCAGGTTTGAGCTACCAGAACTGTTGCTATGACAACAACTCTCGGAGGAGTTTTGAATTACAAAACGATCCTGGATCGTGTCAATAACCAAATCCAGCTAACTGAGTAATCCACATACAAACAACAGACCCCAGAACCCAACTTCAGGCGGATGTCAATGTCCAACGTCTAATTAATTTAGATGCCAGAAAGTACCCAGCATGCACACAATGTCATAAGATATTATTATGAGATGACCAAAATTCAATATCTAGCCAGAGTTTAAGGACAACGTTATTTTGACGTCCAATAACGACATCAAATGACGTTGATATTTAGTTGATTTTAGGTTGTGTTGGGTAATCAACCAAATATCTTAATCTAAGGATGTTACAGCTTGACGATACCACTACGACATCTATCAGACGTTTTGGTTGCCATACCTGATGAATAAACGTCAATATTTGACGTCAATATGACATTGGTTTAAAATGTTGGCTTAACATTGGATTTTGGTAATTTCCCAACACAACCTAAAATCAACTAAATATCAACGTCATTTGATGTCGTTATTGGACGTCAAAATAACGTTGTCCTTAGACTCTGGCTAGATATTGAATTTTGGTCATCTCATAATAATATCTTATGACATTGTGTGCATGCTGGGTACTTTCTGGCATCTAAATTAATCTAGAGTCAGTTAACTATTTATTTACAGTACAGTTTCTTAAATGATTAGCTATCCTGTGAAACATGTTATACTTGTATATTTCCCATGTGGTGTTTAACAGTAAGGAAACATTTTTACAGTATTGGAAATTATGGTAACTCTACTTAAAGGGGGGGCAACCCAGTGGTGCAGTGGGTAGCGCTGTCGCCTCACAGCAAGAAGGTCGCTGGTTCGAGCCTTGGCTGGACCAGTTGGCTTTTCTGTGTGTAGTTTGCATGTTCTCCCCGTGTTTGCGTGGGTTTTCTCTGGGTGCTCCGGTTTCCCCCTGAAGTCCAAAGACATGTGGAATAGGTGAATTGGGTAAGCTAAAATTGTCCATAGTGAAAGAGTGTGAATGAGTGTGTATGGATGTTATGGTTTCCCAGTGATGGGTTGCAGCTGGAAAGGCATCCGCTGCATAAAGCATATGCTGGATAAGTTGGTGGTTTATTCCGCTGTTGCGACCCCAGATTAATAAAGGGACTAAGCCAAAAAGAAAATGAATGAATATTTAAAGGGGATGTTCATATGATGCATGCTTATAACAACTGTCATTCACTCAACTATGACAGTTTGTTATGACAACTTGACATAAACACATGCATCACAACCTGTTTTTGTGTTTGTCATGACAACTTAATATTACCAAGACAACAAAACCTGTCATAAATCTGTCATAAACATGATTGTCATGAAACCATTATAAATATGTCATGAATTTTATAATGTCATTCATATTTTCTTGATCTCAACTACAGTGGTACAAGCTGAATTTGAAAAATGTCCTTAAATATCAATAAGGCTTTTACAAATTATTTGACAAAGTAATGACACTTTTAATGAGACAGTTAATGACAAATACAGTATGCTCCACTGAAAATATTCAAAACACAATTATAATGTGTGATGTGAATGGGACGCTGACAGGGGAGTGTGGATCCAAACACAGGTTTATTGAGAACGATCACAATCAGGAGCAAACAGATTTATGCAGGCAATCCAGAGTCGTGGTCGATACACAGGCAGATGGTCAGTACAGGCAAGCAGCAGGCAACATGAACAAACAAACAAGGCAAGGGTCAAAAATGCGACAAGACAAGGAAAATGCGTCGTAATGTTCACACTTCAGTATAACAAGACTCAAAAATGAGAGTGTCAAAGTGAGCCTAATACATATATATGTGCGTGTAATCAGTCCATGAGCAGTATCAGCTGTGGGAGTGTAATCAATGGAGACTTGGAGCAGGTGTGTGTGTGTTGCATGACTGGACCTTGTAGTCCATATACCAGCAGATTTGTAGTCCGTTAGCGATCTGCACAGGCTGAATCGCTGGTGAACATGATATAATGCCTCATGACAGTCATGTTTATGACGGATTACGTTTTGCTTTCATAACAAACAATGTCATCTTTGCATTTAAAATATAAGCGAATGACACATGCATAAAATCTCATTCACATTCATGATGTGTGGTCATGATTATAAAGGTTTCAGTCTTACGAACACCCCTTCAAGTAAAGTGTTACAGAAATTAACTATTTTTATATTTCTGTTAGTTTGGCTGGAATAAAAGAATTACAAATTAGAATAAAAATTTTAGAGGAGGGTTAATACATTTGTCTTCAACAATATATATTCATCTTGCTATATTATATTCATTTAATCATTGTTATTATTATTCCAATGGCTTATTTATTAATAGAACCACCAATATTACCAAACAATGTAATGGTCTGGTCATAAACATAGGTCAAAAACGCAAACTGTTATGTTGGTTTCAAATTGAAGTCAATAAATTGTCCTTTGGCTCCAAATAAATTTGGTTTCTCCGGAAGCACACTGTAGTTACACATGAAGTCAAGAACAATAATTCACTTTGAATGCGGGTCATAAATAAATAAAGGGTTTGTGGTTTGGGGTCCATACATGTGATCAGCTATGCTCTTCTATCATGTGCAGCAGAAAGGAGACACAGGAACACATCCACCAACAAATGCTATTCATTCAGGCCATATGCAGAACGTTACCCAAATCAACTGAAAAATGTCACTCAACAACTTTATGCGCTTCTATGCATGTTAGAAAACAGTGCCTAAAATGTTTGGGGTTTTTTTCTAAAGTTGATGTGTTAATCTTCATTTATTTTATGTATTTATTGCATTGTGTTTTAGGGTTAAATGAACATGTCTGTTATCTTAATTGACATTTTTGGGGGATGGATTAGTGTACGATTTACTTACTAATGTAGGATTTACTTACTATTAATTTAAAGGGGACCTACAGTATTATGCGCTTTTTTCACAAGATGTGAAATAGGTCTCTGATGTCCCTAGAGTGTGTATGTGACGTTTCAGCTCAAAATAACCTACAAATAATGTTTTATAACTCTTTGAAACTGACTCTTTTAGGCTTTGATCCCTATTGTGCTGTTTTGGTGACTGTCGCTTTAAATTCAAATTAGATTGTGCTCTTTGTCAAAAGTGTCGTGTTTAAAAGGAAGACACAAATGCAAGGGAATAAATCAAGGCAAGTTTATTTTTATAGCACATTTCATACACAGTGGCAATTCAAAGTGCTTAACATAAACAGGAATAAAATGACAAGTATAAGAAAAAAGAAAAAATAATAAAAATGATAAAAAAAACATATAGAAACAGATAAAAATGCGTTAAAACAGGTTATAAAAGTATGAAAGAGAAGAGAAAAACATAATAGTGCAATCTGTCGGACGTAGCACAGTGCTCATTCAGTAAAGGCACAGCTAAACAGATGTGTTTTCAGTCTTGATTTGAATGTGCCTAATGTTGGAGCACATCTGATCATTTCTGGAAGCTGATTCCAACAGCGAGGGGAGTAATAGCTAAAGGCTGATTCACCATGTTTGGACTGAACTCTTGGAATTTCTAGTTTATTTGATCCTAAAGATCTGAGTGATCTATCAGGTTTGTATTCAGTAAGCATATCTGTAATGTATTGAGGTCCTAGACCATTTAGTGATTCATAGACAAGAAATAATACTTTAAAATCTATTCTGAATGTAACCGGGAGCCAGTGTAAAGACTTGAGGGCAGGTGTGACATGCTCTGATTTTGTGGTTATGGTCAGAATCCTGACCGCAGCGTTCTGGATGAGCTGCAACTGTCTGACTGTCTTTTTGGGAAGGCCCGTGAGGAGGCCGTTACAGTAATCCACCCTGCTGCTGATAAAAGCATGAACAAGTTTCTCTAGTTCCTCACTGAAAACAAAGCATCTGCTTCTTGCAATGTTTTGGAGATTATAGTATGCTGATTTACTAACTCCTTTGACATGAATATTAAAACTCAGATCTGATTTCAGAATCATACCAAGATTCTTGACCTTATTTTTTGATCTTTGACACTTTGTGCCAAGGTACTCATTCACCTTGAGAACCTCATCTCTGTGCCCAAATGCAATGACTTCAGTTTTCTCTTTGTTTAACTGAAGAAAGTTTTGGCACATCCAACTGTTCATTTCATCAATGCATTGGCAGAGGGTGTCAATAGGGCTGTAGTCATTAGGCAATAAGGCTGAGTAGATCTTAGTGTCATCAGCATAGCTGTGGTAGGAGATTGTTTTTTTCTCATTATTTGGCTCAGAGGGAGCATATAAAGGTTGAACAGGAGAGGTGCCAGAATTGAGCCCTGTGGGACTCCACATGCCATAGGTGTCCACCTTGACCTATGGTCACCTATACTGACATATAACCTGTCCCTTCAAGGTAAGATCTGAACCATTTGAGGATCAACAAAAAAGTTTATTTATGACAAACAAAAAGGAAGAGAGTTCAGTTCTTCAGCGCAAAAAGATAAAAAGTTTCTCTTTGCAAAAATAGGGGAAAAAGGCAGTCAAAGCGCTCAGCCTTCTACTGGGCGATGGAGGACTGGTCAAAAAACAAATCTTCACAGATGTAATGGTAGAACAGAACAGGACAGACCTCAGGCTGGTGAGCAGATAATTGGGCTTTACTCAAACGCAGACTGTGGGCAGAGCAGAGGTGAGCCGGTGCACAGGTGGATAAACCGATAACAGGATGAGATAGGACAAGGCTAGACGAGACACAAGGATTTCCACAAGACTAGACGAACTGGGTGAAACTTAAACAGGTTAGACACGATGGCGCTTAGAAGCTTACTGTTGTAGAACAATTATCAAGCACAGACCGAGGGAGAAGGGGAGATTAAATAGCCAACAATCAGAGGGAGAACAGGTGAGCGTGATAGGAACTGGGCAACAAGGGAATTGATAGCAGGTGTGCCAGTGCACACAAATAGACAGACACAAGAGGGAGACAGAGATAACACAAAAAAAACCCTGACAAAAAGAGGGCGGAGCTACAAATGCCTCTGTATCAGCATAGTGGCAGATTCATAAACAAGACTAACGTCATATTCTAATGAGGGAGAGATGGTCACTTATTAGTGGGGCTTTCCCCCTCTGATAACAAAGTGTTTCTACAGACTGTTTCTATAAAGTGTGATTATAAAAAATAAAATGAACATATTTTTACTAATAAAAGCTGGTTATATTTACACACTGCTGCCACACAACTGGGTTTAAACCCTTTATAAAAATTAATTTTGCATAATAGCCCCCCTTTAATAAAAATAAGGAGCGAATAAAGGCTTACATTAAAAGTATAAGAATTAAGCAAGGAGCTTATAGAAGTTTTCTGTGTGTCCAGTTCTGAGCATTCTTTCGTGTCGTAAATACCTTGGAATTGGACTACAACTGACCATCTATTCTTTTCCTGGGTAGAAGTTGACGGTGTATTATTTGTTGGATAAAAGCAGAGTAATTATGTGTCTGATCGGCCATATTTGTTATAGGTACATATCCACAATGAGCCTGTGTCGTTAAAAAGTAATTAAAATTGAATCAAATAGCAACAAAACACTGGCAATCTTAAATATAATCTGGCTGTTCCACATATAGGTTATTTTATAGTATTTTGTTTTCCAAAGTAAAGGTGAAGATAGTTATTTGTGTATCCCAAAATGGAATATCAGAAATAAAAACACACTGTCTTGCTTTGCTGAGCAATGTTTCAAAAGCGCCAATACCAATAAATGGATGACTTATGAAGTGCGATAAAAGAAACCATTCTGACATGGAAAATTACACTTGAGTTTGAAGGCACAGTATGTAAGTTAGACACCCAGTGGTTGAACTAGGTATTGCATTCCTGGATCGAAACAAACACAAGTGTAGGTTGCCAGATTAAAAACCAACAGGAGTGTGCCACCGAGTCTAAACACTGATTAACGACTAATTTAAATTATGTTCCTAATGAAAGCAACGGCACGCGATAGAAGGAATATTTTTATTTTATATTTTATTATCTTTTATTTTTATATTTTATTTAGTTTTTATCCTAACCAATACCTAGAATTTATATTTTAGAAACGGCTTCTATTCTTGTTCTTGTAGCTGAACAACAGGATAAATGACAATGATCACCTCAGGTACACCTGTAGGCTGCTACTGTCCACCGGAGGTCACATTTCAGTCACGGACGCATGCTCCGAGAGCCTTCCTGACTAAATGAATTAAATATGCGTTTTTCCACCAAGGCAACCCGAGGTGCTGAAATATAATTGGCTAAACTGGCAGTGAGCAGGTTAAATAACCTAAAACAAAGTCAGATGTTCTAGCATGTAACACATTTTCAAAGCAGAATATCTGACTTCAGCATTGTTTTTCTGATAAATAAGTGTGTTCACTTGGCATGTTTCTTAAATATCTTCAAACATATTATGGTGTTTTTATGCTTTAGAAGAGTCAAAAACTTACATACAGCACCTTTAAGATCTTGCTATGATTATGAGGAGAAATGAGCTGAGGCAATGCTACTGTATACAAATATAATCCACTGCTCAACAAGTCTGCGCGGGTTACAGTCTCTCTCTTTCTCTCTCTCTCTCTCTTTCTGTTCTCTGTCTGTAAGCATGACCGCCAGCGTGCCCAGGTGATGAATGGCCAGAACTGGATAAAGTACACAGTAATAACCTCCAGGCAACCTGCAGCACAACGAGGCATGGGACCATGAATTTATCATTCAATTGTCTGAGGATTTTATCAACTAGGCCTTCCTCTGCACCTTTGATTTATTTTACAATTTATTATTCTTGATCTGAATGTGTGTGCGGCCGGGTCTCGCGGCTCGACAGTGGATAACAAGTTAACAAACACACACACACACACACACACACACACACACACAGACCATCTATGCCGGGGGGAACTTGAACTATCTCTGAAAAGATGTGTTAAGGAGAAAATACAAGTGTTTGCATCCAAATTAAAGAAATAGCTCACCCAAAAATTGAAATCACCCCATAATTTACTCACCCTCAAGCCATCCTCTGTGTACAGTTAAAGTCAGAATTATTAGACCTCCTGAAGTATTAATTAATTAAACAAAATTTCTGTTTAATGCAAAGATTTTTTTCAGCACATTTCTAAACATAATAGTTTTAATAACTAATTTCTAATACTTAAGGGAGCTAATAATATTAACCTTAAAATGTTTTTAAAAAAAATGATATTCTAGCCGAAATAAAACAAATAAGGATGCCTTCACACCTAGACTTTTGTTTGGGAACCTGGCGTGTTTCCCCAGTTAAAGCGGTTTGTTTGGCATATGTGAATCCAGCAATCGCGCTCAGATCTGCACCAAAACAATCGGTCTGAGATCGTCTGAATGAGGTGCTCGCGGCTCAATTGAACCAAACTCTGTAGTGGATCGATTGTAGTGAGAAAGCAATACGATCCGAACCAGGCTATATCACAGAGTATTATGGATATGTAATAGGCATATACAGTATGGCTATATGAAGAGAGAATTATGAGGTGGGCGGGATGTCATTCCTATCGGTAAATGTGAGTTTCATGTAAAATACGAAAGCGAAAGCATGCTAACCATTAACGAGAGCTGTTTATTTGTTAGGAAAATTGACTGAACTGTCTTGGATTATCTGTTATTTCTGTCTAATGTAAAACATATAATGCATAAGCCAACTGCTAAAGTCTTATCTCTGATTTATATAAATGGTGAAGATGTCTGTGGGTGTCACCATTCAAAATTTAAGTGCAGCTTTTCACATATAATGTCTTATTGCTCATCGTCATAAATTAAAATAAGGACGCATGACAGCTGAGCGGGACTCTGCAAAATAAACCCTGAAACTCTGACCAATGTGAGGAGAGTTTATTGGCACATGACTTGTTTTAGCTCTTTTGGACCGTTTCGAAACACAGCCGTGTGAAAGCAAACCGCACCAAGAACAAAGTTCAACAATGTGACTTACTTTTAATCCCTGTTTTGGAACAAAAGAATCGATCCACAAGTGTGAAAGCACTCTAAAACAGGTCGCACACCAAATGCACACGCATGACAGATGTTATTTGAAATGAAACTATTCAGATGGCGCTCTGTGAAGCTGCAGAAATATAAACACTGTCCTGAGTCGTGGCTGGGCGCCGCGGACAGCGGCAGACTTGTGGCGCAGGTGTGTGTACCCTGATAGAAACCTATGTTTAGAATTCTAAAATGCATGACGCTGCATGGCGCGATGCTTCTAGTGTGCGACCCCCTTAAGGCTTTCTCTAGAAGAACAAAATATAGAAAATACTGTGTAAAATATCTTGCTTTGTTAAACATCATTTGGTAAATATTTCATAAAGAAAAAAATTCACAGGAGAGCGAATAATTTTGACTTCAACTGTATATGGCATTTTTCTGTCAGACGAACAAATATACAGTAGTTGAGGTAGATTTCAACTTTATCCTGGCTCTTCCATGCTGTTATAATGGTGTTGGGGAGGGGATTTTATTTTGAAGCTTCTAAAAGTGCATAAATCAATTGTAATACTATCCCATACATTACCAGCAGGTCAACATATCTCTTGTGGAGTGGATCCATGTGTTTTTTTAACAAAAATGTTTCACACATTTTGATTTAGTGGCTAATTCAGACCCTCTAGTTTTTTGCGCTTTTGCAATCACTGAATCCAACGCAACATCCACAAAAAGTCACACATTTTTGCGATCCTGCAAAATTCTTAATTTAAACGCAAAATAATCGCATGACATAGGAATGGTTAGGAGGCCATGATGGACAGAGGCCATCTTTAAAAGTCTCAGTAGTCGCAAAGACTAGAGTACACAAGACATGTCACTCGTACCTTTTTGAATGAGGAAAAGTGTAACGGTCAATATTGTGAATAAAGCCCCACCTACTAGCACAGGAGCCAATCATCAATTGCTATATGGTGTATAAATCCCACCTTCTAGTACAGAAGCCAATCATCAATCGCTATAGACTGACGATACTGCAGGGGAGGGGCTTGAACCAGACATGAGTTTCTGCAGATTTTGGACGTTTAGAAATGAAACTTAAGAGACAGATGTTGCTTAATTTTATTGGTGATTCCTAATATGGAATTCAATCGTAAGCTTGGCAAGCAGTTTTGAAGAATTTGATGTTTCCCCATTCTGACAGAATGCCTAAGCATACTGCCTGAGAGGTGTTTCAAAGATGACCGCCAAGTGAAATGACTTGCCTTAAAGAGACTTTGGTAGTCGTCTTGACAGCACAAACACTGCTGTCACCTCAACAGAAAGCCAGCCTCTGCTTTCCTTTGATTGGATAATAAAAAAGACGTGACTGACACGCATACTTTGAGTTGACAAGTGCAGGCGCACAGAGCGCAAAGTTAAAATCTCAAGGTTTTTATAACAGGTGGTTATAACACGAATGCCACGTTGGCAGCATATACAGTATGCAGCGCGTAAAATGTTTGCGGCCATTTGAACATACTTTTTTTTTTTTTTTTTGCTTGCATATGCTTTGTGAATGATTTTTTTTTGTTTGGGTTTTGTTCTGAAGTTCCATTATTTTCTGAATCTCCAGGGACCACCGTTTCAGTTACAAATCTCTAGTTTTTATATAAAAAAATCAACTACGTCAGTAAACAGTAAATAAATAGTCATGTGTGCATAAACTGTCCATTTAATTTTCCATTTATTAAAAAAAAATTGCAGTTAACTGTATTAATCAAAACAACGTCGTTAAAGCTACATTCTAACTTTTAAAGGATAAAATTGGATACTAAATATCTGTTTAGTATTAGTAGTCAGGGTACCAGCTGCTTATATTGATGTTCGCTGAGTGAACAGGGAGCTTTTCATTTCCCAGTTGTAATGAGTGTTGCTGGTTCCTGTTCATCAGGCCTGTGTTGCAGTGTTAATGTGTCCCGTCGGGTCAGCAGGACGCTCTGGCTCCATCCGCACCAGCTGCAGCAGGATCAGGCTCCTCAGGCCCAGCGTGATGCTGTTTCTCTGTGGCCTGAAAGCATGCTGCATTCCCTCTAACGCAGATATGTGACAGCCAGCGGGACCCTGGCACTGACCCCTATAAATGGACGGCTGTTTGGTGTTGAAAGATGATTTATTTTTTTTTAGAATATGACAAAAATCTACTTTAACTGCTTCATTCATGGAGATGTTTTGCGATAATGACACTGGTCTAATTGATTAAAACTGTGTAAAGCCGAACAATCTAAACTATATACAGCAAAAGCAAAATTATAAGTCCTCATGGGAAATCATTTTATTTTCACAGGTGATTTTTTAAATAGCAGGGAAATTTTCACAGTAGTTTTTATACACTCACTAGCCATTTTATTAGGTACACCTTACTAGTACCGGATTGGACCCCTTTCAGAACTGCCTTAATCCTTCGTGGCATAGATTCAACAAGGTACTGGAAATATTCTGCAGAGATTTTGGTCTATATTGACATGATAGCATCACGCAGTTGCTGCAGATTTTTCGGCTGCACATCCATGTGGCGAATTTTAGATTCCACCACATCTCAAAGGTGCTCTATTGGATTGAGAACTGGTCACTGTGGAGGCCATTTGAGTACAGTGAACTCATTGTCATGTTCAAGAAACCAGTCTGAGATGATTCGCGCTTTATGACATGGTGCGTTATCCTGCTGGAAGTACACATCAGAAGATGAGTACAGTATGGTCATAAAAGGATGGACATGGTCAGCAACAATACTCAGGTAGGCTGTGGGGTTGACACAATGCTTAATTGGTACTAATGGGCCCAAAGTGTGCCAAGAAAATATCTCCCACACTATTGCATAACCACCACCAGCCTGAACCGTTGATACAAAGCAAAATGGATTCATGCTTTCATGTTGTTGACGCCAAATTCTGACCCTATCCAAATGTCTCAGCAGAAATCGAGACTCATCAGACAAGGCAACGTTTCTCCAATCTTCTATTGTCCAATTTTGATGAGCCTGCGTGAAATTTTCCTGTTCTTAGCTGACAGGAGTGGCACCCGGGGTGGTCTTCTGCTGCTGTAGCCCATCTGCCTCAAGGTTGGAGTGTTGTGTGTTCAGAGATGCTCTTCTGCAGACCTCGTTTGTAACGAGTGGTTATTCGAGTTATTTTGCGTCCACAGAACTGCCCCTCACTGGATATTTTCTCTTTTTCTGACCATTCTCTGTAAACCCTAGAGATAGTTGCGCATGAAAATCTCAGTAGATCAGCAGTTTCTGAAATACTCAGACCAGCCTGTGTGTACCACCAACAACCATGCCACATTCAAAGTCAATTAAATCACCTTTCTTCGCCATTCTGATGCTCGGTTTGAACTACAGCAAATCATCTTAACCTAATTAACCTAGTTAAGCCCTTAAATTCCATCTAAAGCTGAATAATAGTATCTTGCAAAATAACTAGTAAAATAGTATGTACTGTCATGATAGCAAAGACAAAATAAATGTTTTAAAAAAAATATCAAAACTATAGTGTTTAAAATGTGTTTCAAAATCTTTTCTCGCAAAAAAAAAAAAACGAAAAAAATCATTTTTCTTTTTTCCCCATTTTAACACGAAACTGTTCGAAATCCTATATAAAAATAAAACAATAAAAATAAAAAGTTAGGAAAGAAATCTCGAAGATTTTCCATTTGTACTTACCAAGTCTGAACAACATATAAAAGCAAAAATGTCATTTCCCCTGAGCAAAAGGTCAGATTTCCCTGCTTCCACTGAAGCACATGATGCTCTCTGGAACCTTCTCAAATCACGCTGAGTTAACATGGATCATCAGGTTTTGTTCATGCCAACTCAAGTGCTCAACAAAAGGGGAGGCTTACCGAAAATGACATTTTGAAACGTATATGCTTTTTTAATTAAACTTTGCATACAAAACAAGTCTCATTTACCAAGTGTTGAAAAGTAACAAATTAGCAGCAAGAAGGATTTAATTACAATGATAATTAAGTCTTTAATTAAATTTGCAGGGCCATTTATTTTGCTTGACATTATCCCCTCCTTAGGTCAAAAGCATGAAGAAAATAGAGCCAGCCCAAGGTGTGTGTCTTAAACAACTACACAACTCACTGTTTAATTTAACACTGCTTGATTAGACAACGCTAATGCAAACTTTTGGATTTAGTGGCTAATTTGTATGAATTTGTAAGATCTCAATTGTACATATTAATATGATTTGCTCATCCCCCAATGAGAGTTGGGTTTAGGGGTGAGGTTTGGTGCCATGCCTCCTTTTTAAAAATCATATATTTGTGTATGAACAATGAGCCACTAAACTGACAAATGTAAAATAGTTACGTTTTCTCACGAGATCAGGCTGGTTTAGACCTTTATTATTGTTATTATTTTTGTATTTTGGCCTGTTATGGGTGATATAAAATGCTAAAAAGATCAAATAAATATGACGCAAAAAATTGCCTGTATTGTTGAGCCAAAACTCCCCGTATTAATGAGTGATGCATTCATTCAAGCGATTCATTCAAAACTGCTGATTCATCCAGAAATGAAGTAAATGAGTCATTGAATCATTGACCCAATTGCTCATGCTAATAAAACAAGTCAAACTTTACTTCTGCAGTGAATGCTTGTACACATTCTTAAAACAAAATGTATAATATTATAACCAAAAGTAACATACAGTTAGGTCTATAAATATTTGGACATCGACACTATTCTAACACTTTTGGCTCTGTACACCAACACAATGGATTTGAAATAAAACAAACAAGCTTTAACGGCAGACTGTCAGCTTTAAATTGAGGGTGTTTACATCCAAATCAGGTGAACGCTGTAGGAATTGCAACAGTTTGCATATGTGCCTCCCACTTGTTAAGGGACCAAAAGTAAGTTGACAGAATAATTCATTCATTTTCTTTCGGCTTATTCCTTTTATTAATCTGGAGTCGCCACAGCAGAATGAACTGCCAACTTATCCAACGTATGTTTTTACGTAGTGGATGTCCTTCCGACTGCAACCCATCACTGGGAAACATCCATACACTCTCTCATTCACACACATAAACTTCGGATAATTTAGCTTACCCAATTCACCTATACCACATGTCTTTGGACTTGTGTGGGAAACCAGAGCACCTGGTGGAAACCCACGCCAGCTCAGGGAGAACATACAAACTCCACACAGAAATGACAAGTGACCCAGCCGAGGCTCAAACTAGAGACCTTCTTGCTATGAGGTTGCAAATCCTTTGCAGTCAATTACAGCCTGAAGTCTGAAATGCATAGACATGACCAGACGCTGGGATTCATTCCTGGTGGTGCTCTACCAGGCCTCTACAGCAACTGTCTTCAGTTCTTGCTTGTTCTTGGAGCATTTTCCCTTCAGTTTTGTCTTCAGCAATGAAAATCATGCTCAATCAGATTCAGGTCAGGTGATTGACTTGGCCATTGCATAGCGTTCCACTTCGTTCCCTTCAAAAACTCTTTGGTTGCTTTAGCAGTATGCTTTGGGCCATTCACCATCTGCACTGTGAAGCACCGAGTTCTGAAGTATTTGGCTTAATATGAGCAGAAAATAATGCAGAATTCAGAATTCACCCTGCTGCTTTTCTTAGCAGTCACATCATCAATAAATATGCTCACGCCATGTCACTACTACCACCATGCTTTACTGCTTAGGATCATAAGCAGTTTCTTTCCTCCTCCATACTCAATGTGAGGAGAGAGTTTACTGGCACGTGACTTGCTTTAGCTATTTTGGTCTGATTAGAGACTTTGTCGTGTGAAAGCGAACCGCACCAAAACAAAATCAACATTGTAACTATTGCAATCCCTGTTTCGGAACAAAACAATCGATCTATGGAATTGAAAGCATCCTAACAAGTGATTCAAATCATAACTCAAATACATGACAAAACAAAATCTCGCAGACCTGCTCAGTTCTGATTTTGAAAAACTTGTTTTATGTGGAGAACTGCAGGACCAGCAACATTTGTGAGATCAACAGATCATCGAAACACTGGATTTGTTGGACTGGTTCATTAGGAACCTGTAATGTAGCAATTTGGAAACATAAACGGGACATCATGAGGCAGCGTGTAAGTGTCAGAATGAATGACTTGCGCGTGCCAAAGTTCTTTTGAAGTTGAGGAAGTGCAGAGGAAGTTCATCTCTGCTCTGCTGAAGTGGGAGGAAGTTTCATTTAATTGGATTTTGATGCTGCTTGTTGTCATGGCACCCAGATTCTGTCATTTCATATAAGGTCTTTTTTCATCGGATGGGGGAAGAGATTTCAGGCTAAAGGAAATGAGCTTCCTGGAGGAGCAGAGCCTGCAATAGAGCAGCCACATTGATTGGGGGAAATGAATGTGTTTGGGCTCTCAACACAATGAGTCCGAGCAGCACTCGCTGAAGGGGCCACGGATACTCCAGCCGACAGCGAATGAATTAAGATAGGAAACAGAAGTGGCCTCGAATAAACATAAAAATAAGCAGTTCTTTAACCTCCCAGTGTTCTCCATTGGGTTTCCTTGAATTCATATAAAACTATCCAGTCGAGCACTGCTTGAAGTCTATAAATGAAATGATAGTGTATTTCTGGAATATTTCTTTGATTGATTTCTTCACTTGATGTCAGTATTTTTCATAATAATGGTGCTGTAAAATCATGACGGTTTATAAGACTTTAAAATATGTTAGTACTGATGGTTATACAGGCCTGTTTACAGTGGTTCTAATATGTTCTATTAAGAACTTAATGCTTTTATTCAACGAAGATAAATTAAAGTGTGCTTTTCAATATTTTTGTTCACAAATATGAAATATTGGGTATTAATAATCACAACAAAGTACAATGTTTAATAGGTTTTTATCTTTTTTGCTGGCTGTATAGCTGTAAAAACATTCAAGGAGAGAATATTACTATGGTATAAATACAGCACTACAACATACAAATGAGAGAGATTGACTTAGAATGTCGCTTACCTGTTTAATAATGATTTGATCAGCTGTAGTTTAAATTCACGCTGTTTTTCTCTTAGGGCTTAATATGCGGTCTCTGTCGCCATCTTGTGGATAAACATTGTCAACCGTCATTGCTCAAAGACAGGCTAATGGCTGCCGATGCGCTGTCTCTCAGACCTAATAATTATTTTAAAATAGGCTCTATCCTTATAAATAAACTGCATAGTTGTAAACAACCACATTCTCGACAAAAAAAGCCTCAAAAGTACATTATGTTGTCTAACAACAACAATATTTGTTAAACTGTAGAGTGTCCTCTGCTTGTTGCTGTATGTTGGCGGAGTAAGGGAGAAGAGGTGGTATGAGTGCTGTTACTGGCAGAATATCGCATATCAGATTCGAGAACCAGACAGAACTGTTGCATAAATAAAAAAATAAAAAAATAAATAA
>CAIGQZ010002445.1:4329275-4342987 GCA_903798205.1 Danio tinwini | reverse complement strand
TATATATCCTCCAGGTGCTCTGGTTTCCCCCACAGTCCAAAAACATTCTGTTATAGAGCAGCGGGCCAATAAGAAGAACTAGAAGGCAGGGCGGGCATTGCGGGATTTGTTCACTACAGCAAGTTGACATGAAAACTATTTAAAACCATTCAGGGTTCATACACATTTTTACTTCAAAGATTCTATGACTTTTCCATTGACTTTCAAGTCAATTTTCATGACCTAATATTTCATGTAATGTCTACATATATGTGGTAAATCATAATTTTTTTTTTACATTTATTACAGCATATCATAAAACATGCAATAGTTTCAATTAAATTTTTGGCCAAGAAAAGAAAAAAAGTAAAAACAACTAAACTCCATTCCAATATACAGATATTTATCAAAACTTATTTTAGATAATCTTATTAGTTTGTTAAACTAGTAATAGTAGGTAAAGCTACTTTATGTTATAGAGCTGCGATCACACTGCACTTTTCGCTTAAGAGACTTCGATTGATAGTCATGCGAATGCGACAGACCAGAAAACGTGAATTTCGACAAGTACATTTTTATTGACAGCTTTTTAAAAGCTCGAACCTGTTTATAGGCTGACATTATTCAAACGTGCACATGCACACAGCTCTTTTGCCTTTTTTCAAGACATTTATATGCATTTTAACACAATTTATTCATAACAAATGTAGGCTATAGGCCACTTGGAAGTTGGAATAAAGATTTTAAAATGAGTCCTCTGTAACATCATAACATCTCAGCACTCTAAATAGGCCTAGGTACATAGACTTAGCCTTTAGGACGTGTTTCGCATTTCACTGCATTCAAAAATTTAAGCTTAGTGATTTCTTACCTGCGAAATCACATCAGGTGATCGCATGAGACCAATAGAAGATCATTTAAAATAAGAAATTTAAAATATAGAGCAATCGCTCACTTTATTAATGTCTAATCTTATTGTTTAACCCCGCCCCTTTTCACAGCGCCGTACGACAGAATTTTGCAAGCACAAGCTCTAGTGTGACCACAGCTTAAGTCGTTTTGGACAAAAATGCCTGCTAAATGATTAAATTTAAATGTCAAAATTCCATGAGTTTTCCAGGTTTTCCATGACCGTATGAACCCTGACCATTCCTCTGCGTTGCGTTTGGTGTTTGTTTTTTTTTTAGGTTGCAAAGATGCATTCTGCGTGAACGTGTCCTAAATCCACACATATAGTGAACATTTTGCAGTAAAAACCGGTCGCACGGCAATAATTTTATGTGACGCTGGTTTGCGTACCCTGATAGAAATCTACAGGCTGTTTACAATTCTAAAATGCATAGCAGTTCATGTTTCTGCCACACCACAGAGCGCCATCTGATATTCAATGTACGACTCCCTTTTTGCATGCAATTGACAAACAGTCTGAGCCAAATTAAACTTTAATGACAAGGCAGCACCGATTAGGCCAGTAACCATCCTGTCAACTACCCCAGGCCATCAGGCAGTCTTTATTAACAAGCCCTGACTTGCCTTATTACCTTAATGCCGAGTTCAGACTGCATGATTTTAACCCCGATTTTGATTTGCCAACAGGTTTTGAGATATCGCGGACAAATGCCTAAAACCACAGGCAAATTGGTGCTCAGTGACAATCACACAGTGTGAACTATCAAAGACGTGATCTGAAAGAATCGCTGATGAGTCGGCGATGCCCGTGAGATATTTGCCGTGCTAAATATCTGGAGCTGTCTGCAATTCAAATCATGCCGTGTGAAATGAGTTTTGACTGAAAATAACATCAGTGATTACTTACAGCCAATGAGAGAGCAGCATCCACTAGCATGGTTACCTGCAGGCCAGCGGGAGGTTGGGGAAGAAGTTAAAAGCGCTCATTTTCAGTGTATTTGGACCCAAGAAATGGAGGAAAAACTAGCAGAGATTTGGCAGGAGCACCCCGTGACTGTTTGACGTGTCATTTGAGCAAAACCACAACCGGCTCGAAAAAAAAAGTTGACCAGAAATGACTAATTCCCTTCAAACCCAGGTGAGCAAATATGTACATTTTCTACTCCGTTAAAGGCTTCTTCCTCGTTATGTAGTTAATATCAAAAGATATACTACGTGTTTTTGGTTGTGAGATGTAGTTTGGACAAAGTTGTCAGCGATTCTTCCTATTTTAAAGTCATGCAGTGTGAAACCCCCTGTCGTCGATCCATCTTGCAGTGTAAACAAAGCAGCGACAAAACGCTAGCCCAGATAGTCATGCAGTGTGAAAACATCCGTGACACGACTACTTTGAAAATCATGCAGTCTGAACTCGGCATAATTCACCTAGTTACGCCTTAAATGTCACTTTAAGCTGAATACTAGTATCTTGAAAAACATCTAGTAAAATATTATGTACTGTCATCATGGCAAAGATAAAAGAAATCAGTTATTAGAAATGAGTTTTTAAAACTATCAAAGCACATACTGACATTTTGGGACTGTATAACACAATTTCACGCAGAAACATTTGAGAATAAAATGCAGAAATGTGTCTGCATCCGAATAAATTGTTGGATTACAACATTGTAGTGTGTGCTGACTTGCCAGGGTGACAATCTGGACATAGCAGCTAATGTTGCCGTTGTAATCCTCCTTAACCCATGAAGCAAATCCAGGTAACACAACACCAGCCCGTTCCCCATGTTTATTCGACCTCGCAACAATTTAATCCCAAATCATCTTTGCTTTATCAGCACAGCAACTTCTAATAGCTAATCATTCCCACTATGTTTGGCTAATTACATCTCATACAACTCCATCTAGCATAGCAGTTTGTTAATTAGGCGGCTGATATTCCAGGAATATTAACAGGGACACACTGAGAGATTACCTGTCAGTCATTTCTGAATTAAACAAACGTCAATGGCTGCAGATGAATGTAAACACAGCTATCGACACTGGCAGGACAGTATGCATTTCTATCCGCTCTACCTCGGCTAAGCTCTCTACTTATAAGGAGTTATGAGGCCGAATGCTCTGGCAGGCAGGCAATACAACACCACCACCTTTACTTATGTTGCTCCACCACTGCCCTTACTGATGTACAGCTGTGTGTTCTGGTTTCAAAAATGTGTTTGTCATGTGGGTATGACCTACAGTAGTCTATTAACGTGGTTTATAAGGACATGTATTGTGTCCTTGTAATACAACACACTTAAAAATCATACTACCTAGTGAGTCTCCAGTAAACGATTCTGATTCAAATGATCTGTTCTGATTGATTCAAATGATCTGTTCAAATTGAGTCTCCTGCAAAAGTTTCACTGATTCAAATTTTCTGTTCACAGTGAGTCTCCAGTAAACGATTCTTTGATTCAACTGCTGCTTTCAGAGTGAGTCTTCTGTTAACAAATCTCTGATTTAAATTATCTGTTCAAAGTTAGTCTCATGTAAACGAATCACTGATTCAAATTATCCTTTCAGAGTGAATCTCCAATAAACGATTCACTGATTCAAATTATCTGTTCAAAGTGAGTCTCCAGTAAAGGATTCTGGCTCAAAGTATCCATTCAGAGTGATTCAAATGTTCCATTTAGATTGAGTCTCCAGTAAATATTTCTGATTCTAATGATTCATTCAGTGTGAATGTCCAGTAAATGATTCTCTCATTTAAATTATCCATTCAAAGTGAGTCTCCAGTAAACGATTCTCTGATACAAATGATCCGTTCAGAGTGATTCAAATGACCCATTCAGAGTGAGTCTCCAATAAATGATCCAGTGCTTTAAATAATCTGTTCAAAGTGAGTCTCTACTAAACCATTCACTGATTCAAATGATCCATTCAGAGTGAGTCTCCAGTAAATGATTCTCTGATTCAAATGATCCATTCAGAGTAATTCAAATGACTCATTCAGAGTGTGTTCAGTAAAGAAAAAAAAATTGTCTCCACTAAAAGTGAGTCTCCACTAAACCATTCACTGATTCAAATTATCTATTCAGAGTGTATCTCCAAAAGAAGATTCACTGATTCAAATGATTCATTCAGAGTGAGTCTCTAGTAAACAGTTATCTGATTCAAATGATCCGTTTAGAGTTATTCAAATGATGCCATTCAGTGTGACTGTCCAGTAAACGATTCTGATTCAAATTATCCATTCATAGTGTCAGTGTTAGAGGTCTAATCAGGCCATAAAATGTACATGTGCCCGACAAGTACATTTTTATTGACAGCTTTTTAAAAGCTCGAACCCGTTTATAGCCTGACATTACTCAAGCGTGCACATGCACACAGCTCTTTTGCCTTTTTTCAAGATTGAGACATTTATATGCATTTTAACACAAATTATTCATAACAAATGTAGGCTATAGGCCACTTGGAAGTTGGAATAAAGATTTTAAAATGAGTCCTCTGTAACATCATAACATCTCAGCACTCCAAATAGGCCTAGGTACAAAGACTTAGCCTTTCAATTGGCCAACACACCAATAAAAGCAAGTCTTTCCTAACAAATTAAAATAAAATCAATTCTAAATTATGACGGGTATTTGGCATTAACGAAATTAAGATAAAGGCTCTGCGGGATTTGTTTCGCCACTCCTTATTACAATCCGGCTTTAATGCGACGGTGAAGCTGAATATTAAAATAACAATGCCAACATTAGCCTGTATACTCTGTTTACATTATGGATTTATGGTTTAAATAATATTTAGTTATAATTTAAAACCCTTTACTCACCAAGATTAAGCTACGCGTTTTTGTGGAGGAACATTAATGAATCCCCTATAGATGGCTTTAGCGCAGTCCTCCGCTGACTGAGCACCACTGAACACCCTTAGCTGCTACAGGCCGGGGTGCATAGTACTGATGCAGCTAATTTTGGGAAGGATTGTTTGTTCATCATCTTCCACCAGCCAAGAACATCTATTTCATTTTCCATGACAGCGGTTTCAATGTAGCGAGTGACCTCGTCATTTTTCCTGTCAGCCTGCTGTACATGCCGTACATTGCTGTTTAGTGCTCTACCTTAATACGCAGTGTATGAGCGACTGCCAAAATACCTTGGTGGCCAGAGTGACCGTTCTTTTTGAACTGACGGCTGGCCTGACCGCAGTCAAAAACGTTTTTTGACGTCTCCCGTCATCATTTGTTTCACCTTTAAAGAGATGGGTTTTAATGTTGTAACAAACGATTTAATTACTTTCTCTCGCTAATCGAAATGCATTACATGACTGTATATTTACTGCACAAGAACGAGCCCGGCCCGACCCCTTCTAAAATTATAAAAAATTAAGGCCGAACCCGTCAGCTCTAGTCAGTGTGATTATTATATAAGTATATATTGTTATATGATATGTTTTATGCAGCGGACGGCCTTCCAGCTGCAACCTATCACTGGGAAACACCCATACACTCTCATTCGCCCACATACACTACACTGTAAAAATTGCAGGGTTTCACATAATTCATTCCTGTTGACCCAACACAAATCAATTAAGCTAGCTTAACACTTTTAACAAATTCATGTGTATTGAACATAAAACAATAAGTTGTACCAATTAAATTTCAAGAATTGTGTTGATTCAGCTTAATTTAATTAAGTAGTTGAACTTTTTTTTTTGTGTACAGACAATTGAGCTTACCTAATTCACCTATAGCGCATGTGTTTGGACTGTGGGGGAAACCGGAGCATCCGAAGGAAACCCACGCCAACACGGGGAGAACATGCAAACTCACACAGAAATGCAAACTCAGCCGAGGATCAAACCAGCGACCTTATTAGTGTGAGGCGACAACACTACCCACTGTGCCACCATGCTGCCCAGACCATGATTAGTTTTATTAAATCAACTTTCCTGCAAAAGAAACATTTGTCAGTAAGTACTTGTATTACTCAAGTCAAATACTTTTGCACTTTGACTTATATTAATATTAATATTGAAAAGGAGGACTTCAGACTAATATTTTATTTGGTTTTACTTCTACTCAAGTGCCTAATTTGAGTATTTCCACCACTGGAATGCAGATTTGGGCTGTAAAACATCTTACACACATATGAGTTGTCACTGGAAATCATTGTGTTCTGTCGTTTGTCCTTGATGTTATTTCAGTGAGAACAGAATTTGGAAAAACGAAAAATCTGAAGCATCTAAATTTAGAACAGAGACGTTGGGGTTAATCACCCACCGCTGAACGCAGACAGAGCATCGCATTTAGAAGAAGAGATAGCAGCCCGCCAAGGAAAATTTGATTTGCTCTGTTTCTGGTGACAAAATCACTTTAATAGTTGGAATGGGTACAAATTTGGGCCTTTTTTTTCTTTAGGTTTGGAGGCGAAAATAAATAAGAGAAAATTCAGAAGCCATTACAACCTTGCAAAAAAAATAAAAAAAGACTGCATAGAAGAACAAGTCTCCGAGGCATTGTCTATTTTTATTCTTCCCTAGCCATTTTAAATTAAAAACGTCAGTACTCTAACATATAGAGATCTGAGATAATCAGGATGTTATATTATTTTTAATGAATTTAAAATAATTGTTTGAATAGGTATTTGTGACCCTGGACCACAAAACCAGGTTTATTTTTGCATGGGTACATTTTTGGCAGGATCATTGGTTAAAAATAATTGATTGTCTTTTATGACAAAAGTCAAGTAAAGGTTGTGTTCTATAAAGATATTTTTATAAATTTATTACTGTAAATGTATCAAAACTTACACTCACTGGCCACTTTATTAGGTACACCTGTCCAACTGCTTGTTAACCCAAAATTCTAATGAGCCAATCACATGGCAGCAACGCAATGCAAATAAGAATGTTGACATGGTCAAGACGATCTGCTGCAGTTCAAGCCGAGCATCAGAATGGGAAAGAAAGGTGATTTAAGCAACTTTGAATGTGGCATGGCTGTTGCCAGACGGGCTGGTCTGAGTATTTCAGAAACTGCTGATCTACTAGGATTTTCAAGCCCAACCATCACTAGGGTTTACTGAGAATGGTCCAAAAAAAATTAAATATCTAGTGAGCGAGAGTTCTGTGGGCGCAAATGCCTTGTTGATGTCAGAAGTCAGAGAAGAATGGTCAGACAGTGTGGTTCCAGCTAATAGAAAGGCAACAGCAACTCAAATAAGCACTCGTTACAACCGAGGTCTGCACAAGAGTATCTCTGAACACACAACACGTCCAACCTTGAGGCGGATGGGCTAAAGCAGCAGAAGACCACACCAGGTGTCACTACTGTCAGCTAAGAACAGGAAACTGAATCTACTATTTGAACAGGCTCACCAAAATTGGACAATAGAAGATTGGAAAAACGTTGCCTGGTCTGACGAGTATCGATTTCTCCTGCAACATTTCAATCGGTAGGGTCAGAATTTGCTGTCAACACCATGAAAGCATGGATCCATCCTGCATTGTATAAACATTCAGGCTGCTGGTGTTGGTGTAATGGTGTGGAGTATATTTTCTTGGCACACTTTGGGCCAATTAGTACCAATTGAGCATTGTGTCAACACCACTGCCTGAGTATTGTTGCTGACCATGTCCATCTGTTTATGACCACAGTGTACTCATCTTCTGATAGCTACTTCCAGTAGGATAACGCGCCATGTCATAAAGCGTGAATCATCTCAGACAAATTTCTTGAACATGACAATGAGTTCACTGTACTGAAATGGCCTCCACAGTCAGCAGATCTCAATCAAATAGAGCACCTTTGGGATGTGGTGGATTGGGAGATTAACATCATGGATGTGCAGCCGACAAATCTGCAGCAACTGCATAATGCTATCATGTCAATATGGACCAAAATCTCTGAGGAATATTTCCAGTACCTTGTTAAATCTATGCCACGAAGGATTAAGGCAGTTCTGAAGGCAAAAGGGGGTCCAACCCGGTACTAGTAAGATGTACCTAATAAAGTGGCCAGTGAGTGTATACTGTAAATATATAAAAACTGGACAATATTAAAGGTGATTTTCTCAATATTTAGAATCATCAATGAAAAGCTTATTTATTTCTGCTTTTGTGATGTAGAAATTCGCTAAATATTTACTCTTGACTGATTTTACATATATTTTGTAACTTATTGATGATTGTCCAAAGACAAACTATCAAAAATTTTGAGGGATAAAATTTACATATTTAAAATTTTCATTTTCATTTTAATCAGAAAAAAAGCTAACATGTTGGGTTTTATTCATTCATTCATTCGTTTCCTTTTCTTATTTATCAGGGGTCACCACAGTGGAATGAACCGCCAACTTATCCAGCATATGTTTTACACAGCGAATGCACTTCCTTGGAAAAATCTTACACTCTTGCATTCACCCACATACCAGCCTGATCTCATGAGGAAACGTAAGTATTTTACGTTTCGTCAGTTTAGTGGCCAACTCGTACGACTTTAAAAAGGAGGCGTGACACCTAACCCCAACCATCATTGGGTGATGAGCAAATCGTACTAATTTGTACGAATTAGATTGTACGAATTCATACGAATTACCCACTAAATCAAAAACTTACAAATTGCCATGAGATTGCGTTGCACATACACACGGACAATTTAGCTTACCCAATTCTCCTATAGCGCAGATTTATGGACTGAGGGGAAAACCGGAGCACCCAGGGGAAACCCACGCCAACACGAAGAGAACAGGCAAACTCCACAAGGAAATGACAACTGACCCAGCCAGGGCTTGAACCAGAAAATTTTGGTGTGAGGCCACAGTGCTAACCACTGACCGCCTCCATTTTTGGGTTTTATTAAGTAAAAAATCTATGCAATGCATTTACAAAGTGAATTTGACCTCTTTCATGTTACAATTACAATGCATTAACTTGTTGTATGAGCCATGCGTGCCAAATGTACACAGACCTTTACTTGCACTCCTCATCAGTGTTTTCAAGGTAATTTTATAGACAGAGGAGTCGTTTTAAAAGCTCCGGCTCAAAGTAAGTTGACAGCTCACACTATCAGTGCTGTATTTCATCAGCAGTGTGTCAGACAAACCGATTTGCAGAGATCAAAATTTCTTTGTGCTGTTTGGGGGAAACGCGAGACGGAGATTATCCCTGACACTGGTGGGTAAACGTCAGAGATCAGTATCTGTCTCCAGCAAGACACAGGCAGGAGTTTTAGTCAAACTCAAATGTCTGTGTGTGACAGGTCACACTGTGCGTCAAACCAAAACCTGTCAATGTAGTGTAATGCCAGTGGTGCCGGACTTTGATTTTTAGGCAGCGGAAAGAAGCAGGGTTGTTATTTTGAAACTCAAACAATACAAAAAGAAACAAATAGTTGATTCTGATAAATGGTCAAGCTTTATAATGTGTTTCAGTTAATTAAAGGACTAGTTGACTCAATAACTAGATGTACTTACTGTACTATTTACCCTCCCTCAACAAGAAAACTGGAAACCTGTACACTACCTGACAAAAGTCTTGTCGTCAATCCCAGTTGGAAAAGTAACAAATAATAAATTGACTTCTAGTTGATCATTTGGAAAAGTGGCAGAAGGTCGATTTTTCCCATGAATCATCTGTTGAACTGCATCCCAATCATCAGAAATACTGCAGAAGACCTACTGGAACCTGCATGGACCCCAGATTCTCCCAGAAACCAGTCAAGTTTGGTGAAGGAAAAATCATGGATTTGGGTTACATTCAGAATTTGGGCATGCGAGAGATCTGCAAAGTGCATGGCAACATCAACAGCCTGAGGTATCGAGCCATTTGTGCTGCCCATTACACTACAAACCACAGGAAAGGGGAAATTCTTCAGCAGGATAGCGCTCCTTCTCATACTTCAGCCTCCACATCAAAGTTCCTGAAAGCAAAGAAGGTTAAAGTGCTCCAGAATTGGCCAGCCCAGTCACCAGACATGAACATTATTGAGCATGTCTGGGGTAAGATGAAGGAGGAGGGATTGAAGATAAATCCAAAGAATCTTGATGAACTCTGGGAGTCCTGCTAGAACGCTTTATTTGCCGTTCCAGATGACTTTAAAGGATTTGAGTCATTGCAGAGATGTATGGATGCAGTCCTCCAAGCTCATGGGAGTCAGACACAATCATTCTTTTTCCACTGCAGCATGACCTTATATTCTATACTGGACATTGTTTCTGTTAAGTGACAAGACTTTTATCTAAGCAAAGTCAGACCATACTGTTCTAATTAAATCATTAAAACTCAAGGCATGATCATATTTTATTTTGGTAAAATAAGCATAATCTAGAGGCCTTTGCCTTTCATATAAGCCACTTCTGATACCAAATGATCAACTATAAGTCAAATTATTTTTTGTTGTTCCTAAAACCTTGATAGGCGGCAAGACATTTGTCAGGTAGTGTTCACTTTAAAAAAAAATACTGGTTGCCTTAAAATTTCAAGCTGAATCAAATTAACCTTATGAGTCATTTGAACTTAAATTATATTAAACTGAATTAAAACAGCTTGCGAAACTAATAAAATTAACTAAAAAACATGTTTGGTCATAACTTATTGATCATATAATTTTTTACGGTGTAAGCATTGACTTCTATGGTCAAATTCTGTTGTCTAAAACAGGCTCATTGTGAAAACGTACCCTAGTATACATTTCTGGAGAGCACAAATTATGTAGCCAGATATATACGTCTGGCTGCATATTGTCTTTAAAATGAACATTACGAGGCGGTATGATGCCGCAAACGGCTTCATTTTCTTTTGGTGGTAACAGCTGACTGCTTGCCTCCATGTGGACGGCATTTCCGGTGTTACCAATTTGTCCAGTGGCTCGCAACATACGTCGGAGGACTTGAGATGCAGAGAGGAGTTGAGCACAATGAAGGAGTTTGAGTCCGGCGCAGAACGGTTCCAGAAAACAGGTAAAACTAAAGCAAAAGGCAAAAAAAATTTATAAACAAGTAGATAACAGGGTGAGAATGTGGTAAGATCTGAAAACGTGGTAACAATCAGTCGACAATGAGGGCTTTTATTTGTCTGGGTTGCTTTTGAAACAGTCAGTTGGGTTTAGAGAAGAAGGAGGGTTGGTCAGTCGATCGGTCAGTCAGTCAGTCGACAGCAGCCTCTGGTGGATTTACATGAGAAGAGCAGGTGCGAATGGCACAAGAGAAATTTGAGATCTCAAAAAGCATACACAGTGACCTCTGGTGGATTTATTAAAAAAAATAAATAAAAAACATACCTCTTGTATTTTGCACCGTCCAGAAATGTATACGGGGTACATATTCATAATGAGCCTGGGTTGCTATTGCCTGTTACAGGTTTTAGCATTCTTTAAAACATCTTCTTTTTTATGGCTGCGTGTCCACCGAAGCTGCGCTGCAGATACGCGAGCACTATTTAAAAAAGGAGCGTTCCTCTTTGTGCATGGGGGACACATCGAGAGGTGACTTGTGCGAACTTGCAAAGCACAGGTATCCCAGAATGCATCGCAGCCAACCAGCGAAAGCTAATGGCACATAATGTTGTGTTGCGAAATAAAGTTTTACAAGTTTTTCAGGCAACAATGTTTACTCAAATCGGCAGTTTATTTATAAAGATAGCGCATATTTGACGACGTGCTTTAGTTTATGTGGATTCTGACCTACAGGTTCTCAGTGGGAGCTCTGTCATCACATCCACCAAGAGCAGATTTCTTAAATTTTTTATTTTATTTTTTTTTTGGGGGGGGGGGGCTGGAAATGGCCAAAATCCCACTAAAACCAGGCTGGTCAACCAGCTAAAACCAGCCAACCATCTTAGGCTGGTTTAAGCTGGTTTTTCAGCAGGGATAGTATGCTTTAGCCGTTACTACAGTAAACTATATACTTCTCAAGGTATGGTCACGAGGAATCCTGCTTCAGAAATATCTCCTCTCCCTCAGTCATCTTTCCATCGAGCAAGTTTTTCGTGTTAGCCTAATTGGTTGGCGACATCACCGACCAGAGCGAGAGGTGGCAGTAACGCACCAAAAAGAATGCTCTGTGAGTCTGTGACCGGTAAATGTAGCTTGTGTGGACGCTATTGTGCTACTTGACTAAAAAAAATAGCTTTGCTACTGAAAAGCTATTTGATTTAGAAAGTGTCGACGGTACCATCAAGCTACTGAGAAATGTAGTTAGGCTAGTAGCGTCACTACTTGTAGCGATGCTACTTCTAAACACTGATTGTAATGTATTAAATCTGATAATCAAAGACACGAGTCTGTGTATAATAACTCATTTCACCTCAGAATTTAACTGAAAACAAACAGGAAGTGCATTTTCAGATTTTAATTAAAGATCACAAGTGCAAACTATTTTATTTCTTCTTAATGACATGCACAGATAAATTGTTCACCACAAAACTAGTGATGTGAGCTAACAAAATCAATACGGTCAGTTTTGATTTCACGTGTACTTTAAAATCGTGGCTTCTCCAGCACCCCAAGGTCAACCTGCGAGCTCCAAACAGTGTCAGCCCATTCTAGAAAAAGTCAACAATGAAACTGTGAAAGTTGAAAAGCGCTCTGAAAAGTTGATGCCATTGGTGGCCGAGAGCCCATTTATCTTTAATGTCTGGGTCGGGGCTGACAGTGTGAACAGCGCAGATTCGCAGGGCTGAGCAGCGCTTGAGTGAAAGGGGGGTGAACCGCTGCAGAATATGGGGGAATTCTGAAAGATTGATGAGCGGAGCGGGATGATGGTTGGGTTAGCAGCCTGAAAAATTGGACTAATCCATCCAAGCTTCCTCAACGGATCAGATCTAGTGAATGCGTCTCCTCCACAACTTCCCACCCCAGCATGCTGTCCTGTTAAAATAGCTGGGTCTCTGGAGGTTTGCGCATGTAAAGCGCTCCAGACTTCAGAGCTTTCTCCACTTCCCTTCGTGCTCCAAAACTGCAAACAGCTTTGTTTTAAACCCATTTCTGTCTTTTTCGCTTCTCTTTCTTTGTTTTGCTCTCTCTTGTAATTCATATCTACACACACATAAACAACTTCCCCTCCTGTTATCATCATTTTAGGCTGGTGAATGTGGGCCCAGAGTGCCCCCTGCTGGCAGGGAGCGGGATGGCGAACTCCATGCTCCACTGCTGAGAGAGAAACCAAGCATGAAATCACTCTGGCACCAAGCCCGCCATCCCCAGCCAAAGGCCCTCTTCCTGAGCGCCATCTGGAGCCTCCGAGGGATGAGGACTGGACGGCTGGTCCGACTGGGTTCCATCTCCATAAACAGAGCCCTAAACCTGAGGGACGTGACCACACAGGGCGCAGCTCAAAGACTCGGGCTCCGTCCCTCCGCATGCCAGGATGTGCCCTTTAGGGTTGTATATTTCACATCTGCACTCCAGAATTTTTCTAATTTACTTATTTAACCAGGACATTCCCATTAAGATAAGTTACAGAAAATACATATCACAACACATAGGCACATATAAAAATAATATAAATCATAATCAGTTGATAAAACGTGTGCATTACATAGACAGACTTTCAAATGCTTTTAAATATAGAGATAGATACAAAAAATAAGGGTGAATGCAGTGTTGTTGTTGTTAAAGAGAGATGAATTGCACTATAGGTCATACTATTGTAACAGTTCTATCATACTATCTGTTTTATTCAAACATGTTTCCATGTTTCAGGTATACTGGTGTTGAACCAAATGTATATGATATGATACAGTAAATTAGTGCCTTTGACTTTATTTAAGAGAGTATATAATGCTTAAAGGTATAAAAGGAAATAAAGGTTTAAAAAAAGGTACTTCAGAATCTGAAT
>CAIGQZ010002445.1:4291412-4317044 GCA_903798205.1 Danio tinwini | reverse complement strand
TTCTCTGGGCCACTTTAGGCTAACAGGCACATTAGCCAGAGTTTACTTTGCCAAATATTTGCCAAAAGTGGCTCACATAAGTTTTAAAATAAATGGGCCATATTTGCCATATTTTCTCTGCGCCACTTTAAGCTCACAGCCGCATTAGCCAGAGCTTACTGTGCCGAATATTTGCCAAAAGTGGCCCACATATGTCTTAAGATAACTGGGCCACATTTGCACCTACACATGTGAGCCACTTTGGGTTTAGACCCAGATTACCCTTAAAATTACTATGCCACATTTTTGTCAAATGCGACCCACATATGTTCTCCGTCATTTGGGCCAAATTTACCATTTTCCACATGGGCCACATTAGGGTCACATTTAGATTACATTTAGCCATGAGTGCCAAATCTTTGTATTAAATGGCCCGTATATGAGTTGGAATCTTTGGCCCCCTTTTGCCATTGTACAGGTGGGCCACTTCAGGCTCACAGCTACATTAGCCAGAGTTTACTGTGACGAATATTTGCCAAAAGTGGCCCACATGTTTTAAAATAACTGGACCACATTTGCCATATTTTCTCTGGGCCACTTTAAGCTCACAGTCGCATTAACCAGAGATTACTGTGCCAAATATTTACCAAAAGTGGTCCACGTATGTTTTAAGATAACTGGGCCACATTTCCCATATCTTCTCTGGGCCGCAATAGGCTAACAGCCACATTAGCCAGAGCTTACTGTGCTGAATATTTGCCAGAAGGGGCCCACAAATGTTTTAAAATAACTGGACTACATTTAACTTATATTCTCTGGGCCACTTTAGGCTAACAGGCACATTAGCCAGAGTTTACTGTGCCAAATATTTGCCAAAAGTGGCTCACATATGTTTTAAAATAACTGGACTACATTTAACTTATATTATTTGGGCCACTTTAGGCTAACAGGCACGTTAGCCAGAGTTTACTGTGCCAAAAATTTGCAAAAAGTGGCCCACATAAATTTTTAAATAACTGGGCCACTTTTGCCATATTTTCTCTGGGCCACTTTAGGCTCACAGCCGCATTAGCCAGCGCTTACTGTGCCGAATATTTGCCAAAAGTGGCCCACATGTGTACTAGGATAACTGGGCCACATTTGCAGATTAGCCTTAAATTACTATGCCACATTTTTGCCAACTGTGTCTCACATTTGTCCTCCATCATTTGGGCCAAATTGGCCATTTTACACATGGCCCACATTAGGCTCACATTCAGATAACATTTAGCTATGAGTGCCAAATCTTTGCATTAAATGGCCCATATATGAATTGGAATCATTGGCCCCCTTTTGCCATTGTACAGGTGGGCCACTTCAGGCTCACAATCATTTTGTCTGGGCTGAAGGAAGACATAACAGTGCCGCATAACTGCCTAAAGTGGCCCACATTCATATGCTATCTGGGTAGCCTTCCTCAATTATTAATCCTGCTGAATTATCAGCCCCCCCCCCCCCCACCCTTCCCCGCTGTATGTTTCTTTTTAACAGAATAATTTTTTCAACACATTTCTAAACATAATAGTTTTATTAACTAATTTCTAATAACTGATTTCTCTTTGCCATGATGACAATACATAATATTTGACTTTGATATTTTTTAAGATACTAATATTCAGTTTAAAGTGACATTTAAACACTTAACTAGGTTAATTAGGGTAATTAGGCAAGTCATTGTATAATGATGGTTTGTTCTGTAGACATTTAAAAAAATATTGCTAAAGGGGGCTAATAATATTGACCTTAAAATGTTTTTTTTAAACTACTTATTCTAGCTAAAATAAAACAAATAAGACTTTCTCTAGAAGAAAAAATATTATAGGAAAATACTGTGAAAATTCCTTGCTCTGTTAAACATCATTTGGGAAAATATTTGAAAAGAAAAACAATTTGAGCGAACAATTTTCACTTTAACTGTATGTGACGGGCCACCAATAGTCTTAGTCACCACCCTGATAAATCAGTGCATTTAAAACTCAATCCATCTGTAGGTTATCCTGTATTTGTGTCATTTCCACAGAAATAAAGTGATCAGTCAGCTGTGAGCCACTAGAGGTCACTGTCAGCAGATTTCTCATCAGCGTCACACACATTACTTCAGCCTATTTATAGTCCTTTGTTCTTTGAATGTGTGCTTAGGCCTCTGCTGTTTCATTTAGATATTTTTTTTCAGTTCTGATGACTGCTTTCATTTTGATTATAAAGGTCTGCTAGTGTATAAATCAACATGGGCTTATTCTGAAAACATACCCCTATATACATTTCTGGAGATCGCGAATTATGTAGCTAGATGAATGTAGGGCTGCATTTGGTCTTTAAAACGGATGTTATGGGGCGGTATGATGCTGTTTCTTTTTGTGCTACCAGCTGACCGCTTACCTCCATGTGGACAGCTTTTCCACTGTTACCAGTTTGTCCAGTTTTGTATGTCGAAAAAGTAGAGATGTAGAGCACAGTTGACCACAACGACGGAGTACGAGACCAGCAAAGAATGGTTCCAGAAAACAGGTAAGAGGAAAACAAAAGCCGAAAAATAAAATAATGAAGTAAATAACAGGGTGAGAATGTGGTAAAATCTGAAAATGTGGTAAAAAAAAAGAGGGTTGTGAGGGCTTTTCTTTTTTCTGGATTGCTTTTGAAAACACTGTCGATTGGGTTTAGTGAATGGGTATGTGGCGAGGGGGCGTGGCCGAGGGCCGTGGGAGCGAAACGAGGCCCGCCATAGATGAGATACACCTGTGGCGCGCACCTGCCTTCAATCCCACGGAAGGAGCTCTGGACTATAAGAGGAGAAACGATGGCAGAGGACAGGAAGAGAGGTCCGGGCCCGTACATATTACTTTTGTCCTATGCCATCGTTCCTCCTCTTATAGTCCAGAGCTCCTTCCGTGGGATTGAAGGCAGGTGCGCGCCACAGGTGTATCTCATCTGTGGCGGGCCTCGTTTCGCTCCCACGGCTCTCGGCCACACCCCTCGCCACAGGGTGATTGGGTCAATCAGTGAGTTTAGGGAAGGAGGAGAGTTGATCAGTCGATCAGTCAGTCGATCAGTCAGTCAGTCAGTCGACAGCGGCCTCTGGTGGATTTACATGAAAACAGAAGGTGCAAATGGCACTTCGAAGAGAAATTTTAGATCTGAAAAAAAATTTAGATCGGCTTCTGGTGGATTCGCGAAAACAAAAACTGCAAAAACTGCAAAAAAAAAAAAAACTTAGCTCCTAAGACGTATTTGGCGCCCTCCAGAAATGTATATATTATGTATAATGTATATACATTTGTAAATGTATATACATATTCAGAATGAGCCTGGGTTGGTATAAATATACACTGTAAAAAGCAATTATTTGACTTAAAAAAAAAAGCAAACTTCTTGGCTTATATTTTTTAAGTAAACAAACTATGTGCATACATTTAAAAATTAAGTCAATGAGTTGTTGTTGTTTTTTTTACGTAAAATCAACTGGTTACTTTCAAAACAACGTGTTTACTACTTTTTAAAGTAAAGTTACTAATCGCTTTTTGACTGTGTAATTATCATCATGAATGTGACATATGTCTATCATAAATTGCGATTATAATTAAACAGACAATATCTTAAAAACAAGGTCGGCAATAAGCTAGTATAGTTAATAGTGAGATTTTGTACTTAGAGGTGCAGTACGTAAGTTTGACACCAAGTGTTTGAACTAGGTATTGCCTGCCTGGTTCAAAACAAACACAAGCGCAGGTTGCCAGATTGACGACATCAACAGGAGTGTGCCTGACTATCAAGCCTAAAGGCTGATTTAAGTCGTGTTCTAAATATAAACAACAGTATGTGATAAAAGAAATGTTTTCCATATTAAAAGGAGTTTTTGTCCTAACCAACAGCTGAAATGTATTCGTTAGAAATGGCTTCTATTTCTTACAACTGAATAAAAGGTAAACTGACAATGATCACCTCAGGTACAGCTCATGTGCTTTATTCAGTGTTAAATGCTAATACTGTGAATTTGAATGCCATTTTAAATGACATTTATTGCCATACTACTGAAAGCAGCAGCAGATACTTCACCTCAAATCTGGAAAATAAAATAAACAATTTGTAATGGAACTTCAGAATTGTGACTTAGTGTAAACCAACACATATCAGCCATTCAGAATGTACATTTAATAATGTTATAGAGGTTTAATATGTAGTAGATTATAAACCTTCCCATTTCGCTGGAGTGCAGTGAGTGCACTATTCTGAATGACTGTATTTAAATCGGTCATGTTTCGTCTGGTGCAAACAGCCAAATTGCTTATTACTGCAAATCTCATCACATAGCATGTTGTTAAGACACAGAGGTTACTATGTAACCTGGGCCCGGTTTTTCAAAAGGTAATCACGTAATCCAGTTTACTTTTTGAGCCAGTTTTTCAAAGCAACATCTGATTGGATCAATCTGATCCGGATAAGAACTTTTCAGGATCACTAAATCTGGGTAACCAGTGCTCAAACAGGATAGGAAATCACAATGTAGAACTATAGATATTAAAGAGCAACAAGTAGAATAGCCAGTGTGAGGTCAATATAAACTAAAAACTTTCAAATATAGATGCATTGAATTAAAAAAAGACTTTGCCAAAAACTCTGCAATAATTTTAGACTTCCTCATCTGATGTGGAGAGACCAGCTTGTCTGAGCGTAACCTTTAGGAGGCGAATCTCAAGTCCGGCCTTGGTTTGCTGCAGTTTGATCAGAGTAAGTTGTTCTGCCCTTTCAGTCTCTTTTTGCAATTGTTGAAAGTGATTTCAAAAATCAGTGATTGCCATTTTTTGCATTTTTTGGTTATTCTGTTATCATTGCATACCTCACTAATAAATATTCTAAAAACAAAAATATTTTCCATTGTGATGAGTATATATTTTTTAATTAGTGACAGAATGAATTTTATTGTTTTTGGTCAATTTTGACAGCTGTTTGGGGATTATTTTATGAGGCCAAACTCTTCTACTTTGCTGTAGGCCTATACTGAAAGGCTGAATATGTTAAAGCCTACCTGATGGATAAACAAATACAATTAAAACCTTATCAATAAATAAGTTTTCATTACATTTTGGGCATGAAATCCATGCTGAATCCCCCCTATTGATGGGATCAGTTTAATACAGATTTTTTGGATCAAAGTGATCCAAATCCTACAAAAAAGGTCTCAAAAACCCAAACTAAAGGTTTGATCCGGATCCAAGACTGGATTATGTGATCTAATCCGATTAAGCCATCTTTTGAAAAGCCATTTTCAAGATTTGATCCAATCCGTTATCCAAAATCCTAGTGGATTACTTTTGAAAAACCGGACCCTGGGGGCGACGCAGTGGCACAGTAGACAGAGATTCGCCTCCTGTCGCCTCACAGCAAGGACATCGCTGGGTTGCAGGTTCGTACCTCGGCTGGGATGGGTCAGTTGGCATTTCTGTGTGGGGTTTGCATGTTCTCACTGCGTTCGCGTGGGTTTCCTCCGGGTGCTCCGGTTTCTCCCACAGTCCAAAGACATGTGGTACAGGTGAATTGGGTAGGCTAAATTGTCCGTAGTGTATGAGTGTGTGGATGTTTCCCAGAGATGGGTTGCGGCTGGAAGGGCATCCGCTGCATAAAATCGTGCTGAATAAGTTGGCGGTTCATTCCGCTGTGGCGACCCCAGATTAATAAAGGGACTAAGCTGACAAGAAAATGAATGAACTGCTCACCTAATGTTCAGTTTGTAATATTTATATTATTTGCTAATGTGTGGTAACCTCATGTGGAACTCTGAATCTGCGTCTCATTTTGGAGGCTGCTACTCTCCACCAGAGGTCGCGTTTTGGTCAAGGACACACTTTGAGAGCCTTCCTGACTGAATGAATGAAATACGTTGTTTTCCACCAAGGCAACCCGGGGCGCTGAAATACAATTGGCTAAACTGCCATTGGGCGGGTTAACAAACCAAAACAAAGACCGTTCTGGCACGTAACGTACATTTTCAAAACAGAATATCTGACTTCAGCATTGTAATGTAATGTAATGTGTATTTATATAGCACATTTATTGTGTATGGCCATACACCCAAAGCGCTTCACAATCATGAGGGGAGTCTCTTCACACCACCACCAGTGTGCAGCATCCACTTGGATGATGTGACGGCAGCCACAGGACAACGGCGCCAGTGCGCTCACCACACACCAGCTATAGGTGAAGAGACAGTGATAGAGCCAATTCGGAGGATGGGGATGATTAGGAGGCCATGATGGGAAAGTGCCGATTGAGGGACTTTGGCCAGGACACCGGGGTTACACCCTTACTCTTTACAAGAAGTGTCATGGGATTTTTAATGACCACAGAGAGCATTGTTTTTCAGATAAACAATTATGTTCACTTAGCATGTTTCTTAAATTTCTGCAAACATATTATGGTGTTTTGAAGCTTTAGAAGAGTTAAAAACTCAAATACAGCATCTTTAAATGGATGGTTCATCCAAAAGTAAAAATCCTGCATATTATACAGTGTATTTCTGAAGGAGCAGAACAGAACCCGAATACAGCAGAAATGTTTTGCTTCAGAATTCCAAGTAAAAGTCCTTCAGAATACTCTGAATGTGTAATTCTTCCTTTGTGTTTTGTGTTTGTGAGAACAAATCCTATGGGTTTGGAGCAACATGTAAATAATGGTTGAACATGTAACGGTGAAAATATCAGACGTGCACAGCTCTCTGGATTTTTGTATATCTATATATATTTGCTTTTGCCAGCCTTTAGTCCTCTTGATGATTTTTCAGCCCTGAATAATTAGGCACACGATATTCCCAGCCAGCAAGAGCAGGTGGGCGGTAACACACCATCATTATGCGCGTTTACTCTCAACTCTACCCTCAACGGCAGAAGCAGAAGAGGTTAAATGAAGCTTTGCCCTGTTCATATGTCTCTCTGCACATTTTAATTTCCATTGATTTGTGAGTCGGGTCAGAGAGTAGCGCATTGGTATTAATGTATTCCAGCGCTATACTTCAGCATGTTGGGTGCCCACCGTACAACCAGGATTTTAACGGGGTCACAGCCAGACCCCATCGCCACCCCCCTGGGTCCATGTTTCACAGAGCACTTCATTTAGACGCAGTTTCAAAAGCAGCGCTGGTGTCAAAGTTCAAGTTCACACTAGCCAGTGAAAAGCATGCAGTAACCATTCAGATAAAGAGCAGGCACTTTTCAAATGCTTAAAATTTTGTGCAAAGGCATAAAATGTGTGGGGCCTGTCAATTATATACTAAATCGTGCCGCATGTATATACGACCTTTTTACCTTTTACAGCCAGAGAAAATATTTTGCAGTGTTATGGCTAAAGCAATTATTATTCAGACCACAGGAAAGCATGAATAATGATATGTGCCTTGTATTGATTTCACGGCTGACAGACCACCACCTTTAACCAGCGAGAAGCTTGCAGTTTTTTGGGGGGAGCAGATGATCTATCAAAGCAATAATGGAGTAATTCTCCTGTTTAATTGGACATTGTTAGACTGGCGTGTTCGTCTCGCTGCCGAAATGCCCCTTTTCTTGTAATCTGTAATTGAAATATTGCAAACAGCCAGGTGAGTGACACAGCCTCATCAAAAATGTGCTTTTTGTTGTTGTTACTATTATTATTATTATGATTATAGTGTTTGAAAGAGTCACCTTTCCTTATAACAGCAATGCCTCAGCAAATCTTTAATATAACAATAATATATAATAATTATAACAGTCAGGTGCTGAAAGTGAATCTCCATTCATTCATTTTTCTTTGGCTTAGTCCCTTTTTATTAGGGGTCACCACAGTGGAATGAACACACCAACTATTCCAGCATATGTTTTACGCAATGGACGCAATGGAGAGAGAAAAGGCTCGAGTAAGCAAACTAAAAAGTGAAAGCAAAAAAAATACACTGTAGTGAAATTAGCTCAATTTATGAATATTAATGAATAATAATAACAAGTTATTATTATTTATGAATATTCAAAATTAACTTATAGTTAATTTGACAAAATAAATATAACAATGACTTTGCCCGCTCGTCTGAGCGGACTCTGTACTTATTTATTTATTTAGAAAGGGAATTACAACCACTTCTTGTGAAGTAGATGAATAGTTTATAAGTTTTAGTAAACTTAATAAGCTTGTAGCAAAGCTCTATTGTTAAAGTGAACCTTCTAATGTGATTTATTGACTAGTCTAACATATAACAAACAAACGTATGAAACATAACAACAAAAACAGAAAAGAAAGAAAGCGAGGAAATAAAGAGTTTAGATAAAAGAATGGCAAATCTAGCTCAGTTCCACACAACTATCAGAACCACCAAGACTATAAAAACACCTTTTTGATAAAGGGGCACAGCATAACGCATGACTAAATACCTGAGTTTAGTGTGTCTTTCTTTCATTTAGTGTGTGAGTTTCTCTGATGCTTAAAAGATGAAGTCTTTCAGAAGTCCTTTCTTGATGCATGGAGCTTGCGATGCAACCCTGCTGAAAAAACAGCTAAAACCAGCCTAAGCTTATTGGCTGGTTTTAGCTGGTCGACCAGCCTGGTTTTAGAGGGGTTTTGGCTAATTCCAGGCTGGTTTCCAGCCATTTCCAGCCTGGTCTTAGCTGGTCAGGCTGGAAAATGACCAGCTTAAACCAGCTAGCTTGACCAGCCTGGTTTAAGCTGGACATAGCTGGCTTTGCCTGGTTGACCAGCTAAGACCAGGCTGGAAATGGCTGGAAACCAGCCTGGAATTGGCCAAAACCCCTCTAAAATCAGGCTGGTCGACCAGCTAAAACCAGCCAACCATCTTAGGCTGGCTTAAGCTGGATTTTTCAGCAGGGAAATCGGAGGATCCCTGAGATCCAATTTAATTTAATTTATTTGCCGAAAAATAAGAAACGTGGACTCATCGAGACCAGCAAAACCAGCATCAAGACCAGCAAAACCAGCATTAAAACCAGCATACCAGCATCAAAACATACCTTACCAGCATAAGCTGTTTTTTTTCAGCAGGGAAAACACGACTAAATTAGAAAATCACCTGAAAACTCCTTATATTTTTAAGATTGTTTATTGCTGCTCAGTAACCAAATAATGCAGCACATACTTATATTAAAAGCAAACAATAGTCCAATTTTTCTCGTTGTGTAAATAAAAATGAGAATAAAAAAATAGTATTTGCCTAATGCAGGACTTGAAATTAACTTTTTTACTTGGTAGCACCGATGCTCCCAACTTTAAACATTTAGGAGCGCCAGAAAAAATTTAGAACACCCACCAAAAATGAATGTAATATTGTAATATATAATATTGTATATTAACAGATTTATTGTATTTGAAAACATCAATCAGGACTAACAAAAACACTATTTCTATTATGACTTATTGATAACTGTGCAATAATTCCAAAATTAATGTCTAATATTTATAAAATATTAATGATGACCATGATGACAATAATACTAACAATGTATGACATTTCTCATTATCTTGCTGCCTTGAGTGTGCTTAAATGTGAGTTATTCGCTATAAAAAGTCCTACTGTTACATTGACATAAATGTATGGTTTGCGTCAATCAAAAATGAAGCATTGCAGTAAGAAATAGACATTTTGCACTATTGTTTTTATACGTATATACTATACCAAAGTCACTATTGTATAGTCTTTGACTATACTGTTGGATTTTACATTTAGCATCCATTTGTGCTGAACACGCAGTGAATGCAACGTATTGAGATTCGGGCCATTAAACAGCTGATCCACTCCGAGTTTTCCAACACTCTCAAAAACCACTCGATCGATCTCGGCTGGCGGATATCTCTCGGATTAACATGCGCTCATTGGCGCCATTATTTGTAACTTTAACTGGGTTTGCAAACCTGTGTACTTTTCATTGCTTCTTCCCCAAACTTCAGCCGTTTGCAGTTCTCGCAGTCACACATCTTCCTGTCATCTCAACTAGGTGCTGCTGAAAAGTGTGAGCATGTTGTGTCATGTGCCCATCCCTTTATTGGAAATAACCTATTTACACGAGTTTGCCTTAGTTAATAGCCTTATTCATAGTTAATCCAGTGTGCGTGGTTATTAGTCTCGGTGTACAAACTAGCACACAGTTGGCATACCTTTGTTTGGTTGCTGCAGTTTTGTTCTGTGCAGAAACGCGGTGTTGAGAAGCCTTTACGATGACAAATTAAAGCGCGGTGAAACCTGTTAATTGTTGCATCCTTTAATTACATGGCTGTCTGGAATCCTCCAATCTGATTGGTCAGTCATTTTGAGATATGTTATTCCAAGATAACAACCGCTAAATAACACAGGCTCATCCGGGAACTTTTAATCACCTAGATTGACAATTAAGACAATCAAAACCATATACTTACATTTATGTGTATCCAACATAGGCTTATTCTGAAAACGTTGCCCTATATACATTTCTGGAGATCGTGAATTATGTAGCCAGAAGTACGTATGAATGCATTTGTCTTAAAACCGAACGCTACATGGTGGTATGACGCTGTTCTTTTTCACCCTAGCAGCTGCCCGCATATCTCTGTATGCATGGCTTTTCCACTGTTACCAGTTTGCCCAGAGGCTCGCAGTCACAGTACAGTCACAGCAAATTTAAGACACAGAGAAGAGTTGACCGCGATGACGGAGTTAGAGTCCGGCAAGAACGATTCCAGAAAGCAGGCAAGACAAAAACAAAACCAAAAAATAAAACAAACGAAAACGTGGTATAAATCAGGGCCTTTTCTTTTTCTGCATTGCTTTTCAAAACACTATCAGTGGGCTTAGGAAGTAGGTGGGTCTGGATATCAGTTGGTCGGTCAGTTAGTCAGTTGACAGCAGCCTCTAGTGGATTTATGCAAGAAGAGCAGGCGTGAATGGCACTCGCGAGAGAAATTTGAGATCTCAAAAAGCATACACAGCGGCCTCTGGCTTCACAAAAACAAAGACAGCAAAAAACGTAGCTGCTGGGACGTATTTGGCGCTCTCCAGTAATGTATATAGGGGTACGTTATCAGAATGAGCCTGGGTTGCTTTGATCAGCTTGAAACCCCTGCCATTTCTGTGACATCCACAAACAATAAATGATGACAAATGAAACATACAGATGAAAAAAGGTGGAGCATGATTGCGATGCTGGAAGAGAGACCATAATGCTGTGTAGTTTCAACATGCTCTTTACATCAAAAGAGATGAAATATAATTTGAAAGAATTATACAGCTCTCATGGTGGCTTAGGCTGTTTTCTTAACTAAGTAGTCTTCAGTATCAATAAATGGTTTTAGGTGAATACGGTAATGTGATGTTGCCTGAAGCCGTGCACATTATATTGCAGAAAATGAGATATGCCCCAACGTTTTGTGTTGCTTTATTTCATCAGTTCTTCTCTCGTCGGAATTGAGGAAGAGTTGTCTGTTCTAATGACTGCCAATAAATGTTATCTTTCTCTCGTACAAAGACTACACACATTGTTCATCCATCTCAGCAGACTGCTACTGGCAATTTAATTGCAAAACCTCTCCTATTGTTCTCTCCTAGACCAGATGCATGCTGGGAAAAGAGAAGAGATGTGTGGTAATAGCTTCTCATTACTCATGGATATGAACTACTTGGGAATCTTCCCTACCTTCCCACATAGCAAATGTTTTCTGGCCCAGCTCCGGGCCACACAATAACTTTTCCCTCGGCTCAAGTACCGCAAAGAATGACGGTCCTGAAGTGGCCTATAACTGGATTAAAGACAAGGACCACACATGGGACATAACCGGTCCTAATCTCACCCAATTTATTACCTTTAACTGGCCCTGAACTGGGCCAAACCAGGTTTCTTATTGCTACAGATTCTTAGCTAAAAGTTAACCATATCAACACCACCCTTTAACCAGAAACCCCAAAAACTGAGCCATAACCCAGCCTAATGTTACCTAAACAATGTGAACAATCACTACACTGATCTGGGCCACACACCTCCCATCCACAACTGGCCCAAATGTAGTTTGCCGTCATGCATGCAGTGCCATCATTGCCATGCATGGCCCACATTCGGCTGACATTATGCATGCCTTGCAGTCAACACGCCAGCAGAGCTATACTGAGGCCACAAAGTCCTTTTGCTATGTGGGTTCTGTGTTTCCAACAAAACATTGATCAAATACTTTGTTAGGCCCCGTTTACACTAATGCGTTTTCGTTTTGAAATGGCATTTTAGATCCAAAAATGATCCACTAGCGTTTCTAAACATATCTCCGTCCACACTACGCCACCAAAAACGTATATCACGTGACCATTCGCGCACTCTGGGCATGCGTGTTCAAGTATAAACAGGAAGCATGTGTCTCGCTTGGCATTTGGTTATTGTTAGTCAACAAACACTGGTTGAACGATGAACGCGAGCAATTAGCGAGTGCTCGAACAATAGCTTGCCTCTTGCGAATATATGCAGCTGCTGTAGTAAAAATGGCAGAGTTTAACTGATCAATGGCGCCTAAATCGGACAATAGTGCAAACAATGCTCCCATTTCTGTGTCCATGTTGTTGTTTACAGTGAAGGCTGGTCTGCTGTCTTCCGGTAGCGTTATAGTCATGTGATAGGGGCTTGACAAATAAGGGAAGTATACACAATGACCCAAAAGCCCCAATCAGGTAGCGAATCTCAGCAGCCACGCCTCCGTTTTCAGATGTCTCCGTTTACCCCATCCACACTGAGACGAAGCAGCAGCGTTTTGGAATGAAAATGACCACTCCAGCATTTTCAAAATGCTCCGTTTTTGGGGATCGAAAACTCCGGCGTAGTGTGGACGGATGGCGTAACCGTAGCAAAACTTAAGTGTTTTAAAACGAAAACGCATTAGTGTAAACAGGGCCTTAGACAATGGTTTCCGTATTTTGGGATTCACAAGTGTTTTCCCTTTATTTACAGTTGTGAATTGTATTAAGGGATGTTGATCTCTGCTCTGTCGACTATTGATGTTGAAAATTTAACTCTAAAGTTTGATTTAATGACTTTTATTTACATTTTATTAGTTTGACGTAATGTATAAGCAATAATATATAGAGAAATAAGTCTGTAAAATACCAGAAAATGTACAGGCAGCTTATGACAAGGATTGTGTTTCTCAATTCCAAGAACGCAGAGAACGGACTTGCATTCTTGTGGAGACCAGTCTTGCCAGGTGCCCTCAGAAGAATGAATTTGGGAGACTGTGAGAACTAAGCGTCCTCTGAGAAATGAGTTTTTCTTTTTTATATACACGATTATGCCATCGAACTGTTATATAAACACAATAATACACTCGTAGCAGTGCAGGCTGTATATCATCACTACGCCACAAAGCGCTGTTACTTGTGCGATATTGCTCATTTAAACTGCTAAAAATGTTAATAAAAGTCACTTTTTAAAACTTTTCAAGGTTAGACATCTTTGGAAGAAAGATCAAGGTCCCATAATGCAATTCAAAAGCATAAATAAACTGGGAAAAATAAAAACATGAATCACAAAATATGGAAAACTGCTAATTTATTAATTTATTTGTTATATTTTACAATTCATATTGTTTTGAAGCACACTATACAGTAAATAACAATAAACAAATGACGCAATACTGTAGTTTTCTACAAGTACATTGTATGCCAAATTACTGTATTGTAAAAACTAAAGTATACTACAGCCTTTATTACCTTTTAACAGGTAATTCATGTGAGAGAGACAGAGAGAGAGCGTGAGCGGTAAAAACATGCTGAATCAAAACTTTTTTTAAATCCTGAATCAATATTGGAGTTATTTTTGCACACTGGAGGAAGGATGACAACATGGCTGAAGGATTTCTGTTAGGTAATGTTTTGCTTTAAAACTCTTTTAGCTTCATGCAAAGCTGATGTAGATGTTGTTGGTACATAGAGGCTTTGATTGGTCAGCTAACATAATGTGCTGTGATTCGCGAATTGGCTCCACGTCCCTAGGTCACGCCCCTAGAAGCAGGAGCTTTTGCGCTGTGTAAACAGTCCTGTCAGAGTAGCTGTTAGCAGCCTTATGCCGAGTTCAGACTGCATGATTTTAGCCCTGATTTTGACTCGCCGACAGGGTTTTGAGAGATCGACAAATGCTTGAAATCACAGACAAATCGATGCTCGTGCACGCGAGTGACAATCACACAGTGTGAACTATCAATGATGCGTGATGATCATGATGCAAATCATGCCGTGTGAATGTGTTCTGACTGAAAATAACATCCACGATCACCTACAGCCAATGAGAGAGCAGCATTCACTAGCGTGGTTACCTGCAGGCCAGCGGGAGGCTGGGGGAGAAGCTAAAAGCGCTCATATTCAGTTGATTTGGAGCCAAGAAATGGAGGAAAAATGAGTGTAAAATTGGCACGAGCACTGTGTCTGTTTGACGTGTCGTCTGATCAATATTACAATCAGGTCGAAAAGTAAAAAAAAAAGTTGAGGAGAGATTGCTAATTCTCTTCAAAAGCCAGGTGAGCAACACAAGTTTCTAAAGCTAAAGCCTTCTGTTTACATTATGTAGTTAATAACGAAAGATATACATTACGTGGCCTTGCGTTGTTTCCATGTCACTTCTCACGTTTGTTTAGTTGTGAGACGTAGTTTGGACAAAGTTGTCTGTGATTCTTCCTATTTTAAAGTCATGCAGTGTGAACTCTCCTGTCGCTGATCCATCCTACAGTGTTAACACAGCGCCGACAGAACACTAGCCCAGATAGTTATGCCGGGTGAAAACATCCGTGACATGACTACTTTGAAAATCATGCAGTCTGAACTCGGCATTAGCTGCCTAAATCAGACAGAGAAATGAAAGCACACCAGGCACACGCCTGCTCTCTAAAAATCTAACAAGTGTTTTTCACATATATTCGGAATAAGCATGCGTAAGTAATATGAAACTTTCTCATCTTTTGCAGGTTTGTTTTTTTAAAATGTAGAACGCAGGGAAAGCCGCTGCATAGAGAGCAACTGCAGGGTTGGTGGTTGTTTACAGCGGTTTGACTGATAAATATGAATTTGTAGCTAAATGCCAAACAGCATTTCCCATTGTTTACATCCTTGTTTACGTCCTCGCTACAACATACCATTAATGCTAGAAAGTGCATATACTTGATCAATTTTAACAAATTAAAATACTTACAGGTTGTGGCTCACAATCCACAGCTTCGTCGGTTGGAGGAGTTTTAGCACTGAAGTGAGAGAGATTCTGGAGGGCTTCCTTTGTCAAATGCTAGCTATATATTTTGTCTAATTCTCTGAAACATAATTAAAATTAAACTGTAAGCACTTTTCTCTTTGTGTCGTGTCCTTTGCAAGTCTAAATACAGAAACAGAACAAGCTCTGTGGAAATAGCAGCATTTGGATGACATGTTAGCTTTCTCTGCTGTAACATTACAGTGCCTCTGGCCAAGTCCCTTGTGATCTGACTGCACTGCTACGTCATGTTGCAGTTGGCTTCAAAGTCAATGGGATTTCATCCTATTCAAACGTATGGGTATTTTAAAAAAGAAACTTTGACTTCACTGTACTCAAATGGCCTCCACAGTCACCAGATTACAATCCAATATATCACTTTTGGGATGTGGTGGAACGTCTGATTCACATCATGGATGTGCAGCGGACAAATCTACTGTGTGATGCTACCATGTCAATATGGACCAAAATCTCTGAGAAATATCTCCAGTACCTTGTTGAATCTATGCCATGAAGGATTAAGGCAGTTCTGAAGACAAAAGTGGGTCCAACCCAGTACTAAGGTGTACCTAATATAGCTTCCAAACATCTTCCAGAAGTTGATTTTGCATGATAGGTGCCCTTTAAGTAATATAATCAAAAGCATTTACTTTTTTCTTTAGTAATGCATTGCCAAAAAAGGAGAAAAACACACAAAATAAAATAAACATTCCCTTACAAACCGATACATACATAGGAATGAGAAGACAGAAAAGAAAGAGTTTGTCATGTAAAAGATGTGAGAAAATGTCCAACGACCTTAGTCACGGTGAAGTAACATGAGTAATCCTGCCTAATTTTCTGTGGAATCGAACAAAAGTTTAGCTGAAAATGATGAATCACCAAGGCAGTGGCAGGTTTGCTCTGCTTAAATGGATTTTCATTCTTTTGTCATGCAGTCCTTTTAAGATTTCATGGGAAAATCAGTTTTTGTGAGACTGATGTAGTCATAGCCAAAGCAAATAAATGTCCAAAATCGGCACAAAGCACACATTTGTTAGCATACAGTACATGCTATATACACTACCTGACAAAAGTCTTGTGACCTATTCAAGTTTTAGGAACAGCAAGTAATAACTTGACTTCTAGTTGATCATTTGGTATCAGAAATGGCTTATATGAAAGGCAAAGGCCTCTAGATTACGCTTATTTGACCACAATAGAATATGATCATGCCTTGATTTTTAATTATTTAATTAGGACAGTAATGTCTGACTTTGCTTAGACAAAAGTCTTGTCACTTAACAGAAATGATGTTCAGTATAGAATATAAAGTCATGCTGCAGTGGAAAAAGAATGAATATTGTGTCTGACTCCATCATGAGCTTAGAGGACTGCATCCATACATCTCTGCAATGACTCAAATAACTTATTAATAAAGTCATCTGGAAGTCATCATGCCTCCTCCTTCATCTTACCCCAGACATGCTCAATAATGTTTATGTCTGGTGACTGGGCTGGCCAATCCTGCAGCACCTTGACCTTCTTTGCTTTCAGGAACTTTGATGTGGAGGTTGAAGTATAAGGAGCGCTATCCTGCTAAAGAATTTGCCCTCTCCTGTGGTTTGTAATATAATAGGCAGCACAAATGTCTTGATACTTCAGGCTGTTGATGTTGCCATCCACTCTGCAAATCTCCCGCACACCCCCATACTGAATATAACCCCAAACCATGATTTTTCCTTCACCAAACTTGACTGATTTCTGTGAGAATCTTGGGTCCATGTGAGGTCTCCTGCAGTATTTCTAATGATTGGGATGCAGTTCAACAGATGATTCATGGATCTTCTGCCACTTTTCCAAATGATCAACTGGAAGTTATTATTTGTTGCTTTTACAACTGGGATTGATGACAAGACTTTGGTCAGTTGTACAGTGAAAAATATTAGCCGTTCTGTGAAATTACAGTATATGACCTTATAAGACTAAAATATTTTGATCCTAGCACTTAAAAACGTCAACTTTGGTTTCAGACAGACTGTATTTCTGTCATATCATTAGCACTGTCTTAAAGTTCATAGTGTTTCAAAATATCCAGTTATTAACATAAATTAATTAAGTTATGGTTGATAAAATTTGTGTTTGGTAATAGCTTTGCTTAGATAGCATGTTAATAATTAGCTCAGCATCCCAAAATCACAAGATTTGCATGAATTAACTAAACCTGAGGCCTCATAGGAACATAATGGTTCACAGACACTGTGCACAAACTGATTAATAAAATCACACTCTAAAAAAAGTTGGGTTGTTTTATCCCAAATTTGGGTAAATATGGACAACTGCTGTTTTACATAACAGGAGATCAGGGGTTTCCGAAAACTGCAAGAACATAGTTTGTTGAACCGCAAGGTCGCAAGAACATAGTGTGTTGATTTTGCATTTTCCAAATCCATTGTTCCAATGAACATTCGCAAACTTGTCTTTTGTGGTGTTTGGAGACTTTTAAGTCGCCTTTAAGATTCTCCTTTCTTTCGCGTCAACATATTTGTGTGAGGCAGGATTCTCAAAAATGACTGCACTCAAAACGAAATACCGCAGTCGTGCACAAATCGAGGATGTTTTGAGGCTATGTTTATCAAACATTGAGCCGAGAATTGAGGATCTTTGCAAAGCAAAGCAGGCTCAGGTCTTACATTAACATCACCTACCTGCAAGCTTCTGTAAAAAATGCAGATGATACCTACTATTAGGCCTAGTTATAATAGCAATAATAAAGCATAAATTAATATCAGAGGTCTGGTGCCAATTCCCAATTATAGCAATAGCCTAGTAATGATAATAGGCCTATACTGATGATAATAATAATAATAATAATTATAATAATAACAACAACAACAACAACAACAATGAAACATGTAACCCCATATAATTATAAAGCAATAGCCTAGTATTGATGATAGACCTACCTACCGCTACTGATGATAATAATAATATTAATAATAATAATAATAATAATAACAATAATAATAATAATAATAATAATAACGTGGGCACTGGGGCCCCAACTGCAATGAACCAGCTTTGGGGGGGGGCCCAGCTTGCAAAAGGTTAAGAACCCCTGCCTTAAATGAACAGGCTTTTAAAGAGCCCCTATTACACATTGAAAAGGGTCATATTTCAGTTTTATGGGTCTCCAACAACAGGCTGATATGTATGCAAGGTCAAAAAACACGTTCATGGTCTTATAATCTGCATTTATTTTTACCTAATTATCCCAGCGACTCCCATTTAAATCGTTCCGCGATTCATTTGTTCCCAAACCCCTCCCTAGCACGAAGCTAATCTGCGCTGATTGAACCGATGACAGCCTGTTGCCATTGGTCGACAGCGTTCAGTGCGAGACAGTAAAATAGCCAGCGTGGTTTATCAAGCCTGCGGGTCGCCAACATTGGTATAGGATCCGATCGCAGCGGACGCCCGAAACACGCTTCAAAGTAAACTTACTAACACCACAGTAAACAGTACCCAGTTCTCAACAGTGTTATTCAGACACCTCAGCGCCAAAAGCAGTGCAGTTAAACACTAGCATATTGCTCTTGTTAAGTATGACACACATTCAGTTTTAATCCACACAGCAGCAAAAGCTGAACTATTCTGAACCTTGACCACTGCACGTGTGCAGGATCAGCTAACAGTGGCCATAGCAATGACAAATGGCAGTGGAACGAGCTCACAAACGCATTTAAATCTGTAAACAAAGCAGCACGCGTCGCGTTTACAACGTTGCATTAGATGCGATATGAGAATATAAATAGTTAACCTGATACACTACACGCGGTTACTAGTAACAAAACATGTAGATCATTTCTATTTGCAATCATTGCTGTGGCACCTCGTCCGTGAACTGCTATATGTTCTAAGGGCTTACCTGTACTCTGCTTTTCTAAACAATCACATCCCCAGCCGGGAGGTTGTAGCATCCTCTGTCAAGCTATCTCTGCCGGCTTCCGCTCTCCATTCGCAAGCCTTTTCAGTGCTGCTCACCAGCCCGAAGCCCAGCGTTCAGCAGCCTGCCGGTGTACCTAATAATTTGTCCTTATTTTGCCTGCACCCCTGGTGTCTTGTCTGTTCATTACAAGATGGTGGCAGAAACTAATGCATGAGCTGTGTAGTGATAGATCACCCATTGTAAGTGTGCACATTTCTGAACGACTCCTTTCCCTCACACTTCCAATAATATCCAGGTAAACACAACGTCTTCATGAGCGTCTTGCTGCTGTGTTAGTGAGCGGCGCCGCAGGTTTGAATTTTGCCGGGTCTGCGCGCGCAACCATTATGTTTCGTAACGACGTCACGCCGAAACGGCTGAAGATTCGTTATCAAGACGATTCATTTAAACCACTATGAGTCGACTCTTTTATAGATGAATCAATAGTTTTAAAAACTGTCCATTTTCAGATTTAAGCTTTAGCTGGATATTTCACTTTACTAAGAGCTGTGTTACACACTACATGGAAGGTCATTTTCAAAAACCCATAATAGGGGCACTTTAAGAGTAAAACAGAGGTGTAGTGGGGGAGGATGGGGGGTGTAGTGACCAACTACCAACATTCGAGCTAAGCCACGGATGTTTATAATCTCTGGCTTTGCCCCTGAAGCTAAAATAAAGTCTCAGCAAATTCCAGTTCACGTGGACTTGAACAAATTAAAAAGAGAAGTGTTGTGGGTACAAAGAAAGAGACGCCCTACAGTCCACCCTCTTCAAGGTCACAGACTGGACAGAGCTGCTTGCTGCACATTTAATGACCCATTTCAGCTGTGCTTTTCTAGCGTTGCACTATAATACAGTCTGCAGAATGTAGAAACATGTTTTAAACTGTCAATCAAAGATTGTGGACAGAAAACAGCATCCGTGAGCGCTGCAAAAGTTCCGTGCGGTGACTGTTCTGTGTGTGTTTCTGCGGCGACAACATCTCCGGTGTCTGTTTCCATAGCAACCGCCAGCATCAGCGCTGACATCCCTGCCCTGCACCTGTTCACGGTGCACTTTCACACCTCGCACGATCTGCCATAAACCTCTCCAGCTGCTGAAGCTTGGGTTTAAATAATCAGACCATTTGAGTGTGGACATTTCTCTGGTTTGCTGATGTGTAAATTCGTTTGTGATGAAACCAGTAAAAAAAAAAAGACTAAAGCACGTTTATACAGTTGAAGGCAGAATTATTATCCTTGCTGAATTTTTTTTTTCTCAATTTCTGTTTAACAAAGAAAAGCTTTTTTACATTGATAAAAATAATTGTGTTAATAACTCATTTCTTATAACTGATTTCTTTTATCTTTGCCATATTGACAGTACATAATATTTTTCAGGATACTAGTATTCAGCGTAAAGTGACATTTAATTTGGCAAGGTAGGGTAATTAGGCAAGTCATTATATAATGATTGTTCTGTAGACAATATATATTGCTTAAGGGGCAAGAAATATTGACCCTAAAATAAATAAAAATTATAAACTACTGTTACTCTAGCTGAAATAAAACAAATAAGAAATATAAAAAAAAATTATAGGAAATACTGTTAAAATTTGTTGCTCTGTTAAACATAATTTAGGAAATATTAGAAAAGGAAAAAAAAAATCACAGGAGGGCGAATAGTTTTGACTTTAACTGTAGTATATTATGACGATATGCCTATTAACATAACGCTTGTTATATATGGAGCCAGATCGGTCTCAAAAACAATAGGTTTACAAAGTAAAATGCAAACACGCACAGCACAATAACAACAAGAAAAATATTGTAGGAAAGACTGTGAAAAATTCCTTGCTCTGTTAAACATCATTTGGGAAATATTTGAAAAAGAAAAAATAAATAAATAAATCACAGGAGGGCGAATAATTTTGACTTCAACTATACATTTGAAGACATCATTATTTGTTCTCATGTAAAATTGAAAATAATTAAATTAAAATTAAATTAAATAATTAAAATAAATTGAAATAAATATATACATAAATAAATATATACAGATGAAGTCAGAATTATTCGCCCCACTTTTAATTTTTTTCTTTTTTAAATATTTCACAAATAATGTTTAATAAAGCAAGGAAATTGTCACAGTATGTCTGATAATATTTTTTCTTTCTGAAAAAGTCTTATTTGTTTTATTTCGGCTAGAATAAAAGCAGTTTTTTATATATTTTTAAGAGTATTTTAAGGTAAAAAATACCAGCAAAAATACATTTTTTTCAATATTGTATAATGATGATTTGTTCTGTAGACTAACTTGCCTAATTACCCTAACCTGCCTAGTTAACCTAATTAACCTAGTTACCTTTAAATGTCACTTTAAGCTGTATAGAAGTGTCTTAAAAAATATCTAGTAAAATATTATTTACTGTCATCATGGCAAAGATAAAATAAATCAGTTATTAGAGATGAGTTATTAAAACTATTATGTTTAGAAATGTGCTCTCCGTTAAACAGAAATTGGGGGAAAAAATAAACAGGGGGCTAATAATTTTGACTTCAACTGTATCTCCCAGTATTTCTCTGTTGCAATCTGGAGATCACAATATTACCATGGTATAAATACAACATGCACTACACTATATACAACATACACAGCACAACAAAATACAAAAAAAAAAAAAAGAGAGAGAGAGAGAGAATGACTTAGTATGTCGCTTACCTGTTTAATAATAATTTGATCAGCGGTAGTTTGAAATCATGCTGTTTTTCTCTTAGGGCTTATTATGCAGTCTCGGTCACCATCTTGTGGATGAACATCATCAACCGTCTTTGCTCAAAGACAGGCTAATGTCCTCTCAGAAATGAAAAATGTATATATAAATGTATATATCTGTCACAAATACACAGGAGACCCAAATGCAAGTGAATGCAAGATGATTTACTGACAGAGATAACAGGAAAAACAACTGGTATAGATCTTACCAGATATTGAAGGATAGGGTAGAGCAATGGTGCATCTCTCAAGGAAATCGACACGCTAAACAGCGGTAATAGTTCATCAGAGCAACAGATCCAGAGTGAAGTCTCTCACTGATATCTTACCAGATATCGAGGTAAGGGGGTAGAGCAATGGTGCATCTCTCAAGGAAATCGACACGCTAAACAGCGGTAATAGTTCATCAGTGCAGGCAGTTGAAACAACATCAAAGAAACAAGCCGTGCTAGAAAAGTCCAAAGGCAACAGGCTCTATGTTGACTCACCACCAGCGAATTAGCAAAAGCTGCCTAACAGGAAACAGGACACAGACGTGAACACAACGAACTGACAAACACGATATACAAACAACGAACATATAAAGGCGCGCAGAAACGCGCTGCACCTGTGTTTTATTGATAACAACTGATTAAGACTGAGTAGCAGCAAGACACGTGATCGCTCAGCTGACGAATGTAAACATACAGCCACACGGTGAAGGAACACCCAAACAAACACACCCACATCCATACACACACACATACAAGAGAAACAGACAGATCCACAACCGTGACACTATCCTTATAAATAAACTGCATAGTTGCAAACTAAACAACCACATTCTCACCTAAAAAATGCCTCAAAAGTACATTATGTTGCCCAACAGCAGCAATATTTGTCAAACTGTAGAGTGTCCTCTGCTTGTTGCTGTATGTGGGCAGAGTAATACACAAGGGTGGAGGGTGAGGAGGCTGGACGATTGCTGTTACTGGCAGAATATTGCATGGCTATCAAGAACAGTTGTTTAATGTTTCACTTTTGATTGAGAACAAACCCAAAAAATTACTATCATACATTTTTATGAAAACAATATTGCATCTAAAAATCCTAGTTGTTTGGTAGCAAAATGTATCAAAGTGTTATTTTTCATTTAATATAAAAATATGTTTAAATCATTCATATTTTAGGCTATTCGTATTTTATCTTATTCTTTAAAAAAGCATTTTAATATGTCATCAGATGGTTTTGGTTTTAAATATGCCTGGCAAGATACCCATTTGTCAGCTATTAGATATTGTATACAATAAAGTCAGAAACTACTATAATTACACATCCTTTTTATAACTACAGACAGGCATATTCATCATATCAGGCATGTCATGGTTTTCACAATGTGATCCTGGATTAAAATCTATGTTGATCCTGGAACATTTTGTTTGGAAAATGTAATCCTATCCCCCTAAACACCCTCTAAACACAACCATTACTGTAAATTAATCCTAAAATCAGAGGAGAATATTAGTTGGATAACAATCATGTAGAAGGGCATAAACCTTACCCTAAACTTAACATAAATGGTAAACGAATCCCTTAATTCTAATTGGCTGATTGGACTGTTGTTCCAGGATCAACATGGATGTTAATCCAGGAATATGTCCTTCCAGGTGAAATCAGGTTGGCATCGGATCAGCAGGAGCAGAACTGTGAAGCACTGCTCTTTCATCAAACGATCACTGCGCAGATCTGTACAAACAAACAATGCATATTTACAGCATCTGTCCAGAAATAGTATTTCAGTAGTCTGTTATTCAGCACACATCTGCTCTGATCGGTGTAAAGCGCAACACAAGCTGTTTAAGTGGACAGTGGATTACAGTCAGTACAGTAGCACGTGCTTTTACTGCCCTCTTGTGTTCAGAAAAATATTCATTCATCCAGAAGTGACACAAAAGACTAATATATATTTAAAACAAACAAAACGAGTGTTTTATGCAACAGAAAATATGTAATACACTGTACGCTATCATCTTTATTTGTTTTACTGTAAAATAAAAAGTGCTCATGGAATCAAAAGATCCGGGAAACGGGCCTAGGCACGGTTCGGATAGCATAGTGTAAGTACGGCCTAAGTCAACAAGGGGAAATGTAAATTTAGCCATTGATTAAGCATTGTAAGTAGCCTGTTTCAGCATTGTGATTTGAATTCAAGCCCACTTAACGTTTCATTTGATGTGCGGACATTATTTGTGACCTGTTTTGTTCTGGTACCAGGTTATTTATTTACCATGCTATTTTAAGTTGTGCCAGATAGTTTTTCCTCCTTTTTTTTAGTCCTAAGGGCAGACACCCCAAGTCTCCCAGAAGTTCTGTGACTCTCCTGCAAATGCATAAAGACTCCCGGATGCCCGCAAACGAATGATAATCTCACGGAAATCACGCGACTCCCTCGCGCTCCTCAAATACGTTGCGCACCCCTCTCCACCGCATCCCTCCTTGCTCTTCATCATACACATGTCCCGTGCACTCCGCCCACACCCCACCCGGTCTTCACTTACGCTAAAACCTGTTTGAAACAACAAATGCTTAACGCCGCATGGTCTGTCTGAGTCTGTCCTCATTTCGAAGTGTAGCCTAAATATAGTCATAAATGGTGGTTATTCTGACAAGAGACTCAGCTCTTGTTATTTTTAGTTGCTTTAATAGTGTGGACCTTTATTTTCTTTTTGATCCTCACAATTTTGGAATCCAGTCACGGGCCGGATTGAACGACTCAGCTGGCCGGATTTGGCCCGCAGGCTGCAAGTTGATGATTAGTGCTCTACAACAACCTGTACTAGTAGGCGGGGCTTCAATCGCCATATTGATTGTTTCATTGTTCCCTATTCAAAACTATACGAGTGACATGTCTTGTGTATTCTAGTCTTTGGCCATACATTCTTCTGGCTACATAATTCGTGCTCTGCAGAAATATATATGGGGGCACATATTTACAATGAGCCTGTGTTGCAACGATCAATTGCTGTTTGTGTCCCAGGTTAAGCTGTGTTTCTCAGAGGGAAACGCTGGTTAGGGTGGTCAGTGTGCTGGCCTGGGGTCAGTGGCCAAACTCATCTCTGTTTGCTGTAGCTGATTGGCCTGTTGTAATATCAGCGCAGGAGACACCTGTGCCCGCTGACACAGGACCTGAGAGAGAGCAGCTGACTGGCAAACACACACTGATTGCTTTCTGCAGCATCCGGAACTGCCCTCAGGACACACCATTAACCTGCGGCTTGTGGATAAACACACATTATAACACACACACATCATAATAAACACACATTATAACCTCACACACATATAATAAACACACATTATAACACACACACACATCATAATAAACACACATTATAACCTCACACACATTATAATAAACACACATTATAACACACACACACACACATCATAATAAATGCACATTATAACCTCACACACATTATAATAAACACACATTATAACACACACACACACACACACACATCATAATAAACACACATTATAACCTCACACACATTATAATAAACACACATTATAACACACACACACACACACATCATAATAAACACACATTATAACCTCACACACATTATAACCTCACACACATTATAACACACACACACACACATCATAATAAACACACATTATAACCTTACACAC
>CAIGQZ010002445.1:4275527-4290281 GCA_903798205.1 Danio tinwini | reverse complement strand
GAACACACAACACATACTGACACACACAAACATGAACACACAACACATACATTTACTCACACTCAAGTGTTCATACTTTTACTCACTATGCCTTTAAGTACAGTTACAATAAGATACTGTAAGACTTTATTTAGAGATATTATATTGATGTAACAGAGTCATTTCACAGTAAGATACCTGTACTTTAACTTCAGGTGTACTCATTTTAAAAGTGTGCTTTTTTTCAGTCATAAATGCTGATTATTTTAACAATCTGTACTGCTCTGAATATTCAAAGCAAATGATGTTAGACGTTTATTCTTTATTGCATGCGTGTGGTTTAGTTTGCTGCAACTCTTTTTTTTGTTTGTTTGTTTAAAACATACCTGTTGCGTTTGTTTTATTTGACAGGCATTGACACAAACTCTTGTTCACCCTGATAAATACATATTTTACATACTGTACTACATGCAAATAAGTATTACAGTACACTCTCACAGACAATAGAGACAGTATGATGGAGGTAATCTTTCTTTTCTACAACCGTGGGAAATCAGATGCAAAAGAAATAATCTTACTGACACGTAACACCGTCTCAGTTTCATAATATCGACTACAGTTGCTTTCATAAAAATGGTCAAGACGATTTGCTGCAGTTCAAACCGAGCATCAGAATGGGGAAGATTTAAGTGACTTTGAATGTAGCATGGTTGTTGGTGCCAGACGGGCTGGTCTGAGTATTTCAGAAACTGCTGATATACTGGGATTTTCACGCACAACCATCTTTAGCGTTTCAGAGAGTGGTCTGTGTGCGCAAATGCCTTGTTCATGCCAGAGGTAAGAGGAGAATGGCCAGACTGGTTCCAGCTGACAGAAAGGCAACAGTAACTCAAATAACCACTTGTTGCAAGCAAGTTCTGCAGAAGAGCATCTCTAAATGTCCAACCTTGAGGCAGATGGGCTACAGCAGCAGAAGACCACACCGGGTGCCACTCCTGTCAGCTAAGAGCAGGAAACTGAGGCTACAACTCGAACAGGCTCACCAAAATTGGACAATAAAAAATTGGAGAAACGTTGCCTGGTCTGATGAGTCTCAATTTCTGTTGCGACATTCAGATGGTAGGGTCAAAATTTGGCATCAATAACATAAAAGCATGGATCCATCCTGCCTTGTTTCAACAGTTCAAGCTGGTGGTGGTGGTGGTGTAATGGTGTGGAGGACATTTTCTTGGCACACTTTGGGTCCATTAGTACCAACTGAACATTGTGTCAACAGCACAGCCTACTTGAGTATTGTTGCTGACCATGTCCATCCCTTTATGACCACAGTGTACCCATATTCTGATGGCTACTTCCAGCAGGATAACATACCATGTAATAAAACGCAAATCATCTCAGACTGTTTCTTGAACATGACAATGAGTTCACTGTACTCAAATGGCCTCCACAGTCACCAGATCTCTCAATCCAATAGAGCACCTTTGGGATGTGGTGGAACATCAGATCCACATCATCGATGTGCAGCGGACAAATCTGCAGCAACTGTGTGATGCTATCATGTCAATATGAACCAAAATCTCTGAGGAATATTTCCAGTACCTTGTTGAATCTATGCCATGAAGGATTAAGGCAGTTCTGAAGGCAAAAGTACCCAATAAAGTGGCCGGTCAGTGTAGTAGCCTATATATTACAATAGTAATTACTGTAGTGTTTTTAACTATACTACAGTAAAGTGTATCATAGTGTATTATTGCTCTATATATTTATGTCTATTTGTTAAAGAATGCTCCAGAAACCACTGTAGAATGTAGGCTACTATAAATTGCCATAATTCGCCTACTCTAGTATTTTTTTTTATGTGGCATATTTTTTTACAATTCAAGATCAGTAAATATTACTTTAAAATGAATATAAAACTATTCAGTACTTTTTATTTGACTGATATGTCTCCGAATAACGCAAGTATGCATCGCTGAGACCTCCAGTAAGGGATTACGCTGTAGTAGACGTTAATAAAACACAACAGGTTACTGTGAGGTTGAGTTTAGGGTTGTTGTGGCATGTGTAGGTGTAGGTATTCATAAAACACAAAAGTCTCCGTGTCATGTACAAGACATGAAATAAATGAAAACTCCAGGCTTGCACAGCCCGTTTTGAGCTGAAGTCCCACCCACTTGGAGCTGGCTCCTCCGACCTCCGTCACCTTTAACAGGAAGTACCCGAGGTGTAAAGGTGTTGAATAAAACACGTCATAACACACAAGTACTGCGCTTTCTTTCCACACAGTCGCTGGACTCATCATTTGGAGAATATGGTAGGTCTGATTTATAACCGGCGTTTTTATGGAACAGCTGGAAAAGTTAGTCATAATTTACATTAACGTTACGCTGTATTCATTTTACCTCAGTGACTACAAATGGTTGCAATGTCCTGTAGTATTTCACTAAACTAACCAAATGGTATTTAACCTGTTTAGTCCGGGTTTCTGAGGGCCGTGCGAACTTAGACAACTTTGTTTAGATTTTTTTATTAGATATTTATCAGATATTTTGATCTAGATGACGAGTTTGTTAGTGTACAGTATGTCAGTATTCCACCTCAGTGTCTAATAAGTATGTATACGCTATATACTGTCTTGTAATTAGTCAGTGGACCAGGAACTAAGGGTAAATCATTGCAATTTTGAGTAGTTTCTTGATATATATTAACCATGACAGCTGGAATGCAAAACTATTTAGATAAACATATGCTGCTTTTGCTGTTTGTTAATCGTAAAGCTCACATTTCACATAAACAAATGCCTAAAATATGAACTCATCAACAATAAGTGTAATAAAAATGAAAATGATTAGAGTTTTAATTCAAAGGGGAGACAAACACAACTAATTTTTTGGCATTGAACAGGATTGAAAGTCATTTCCAGTCTATTTGAAATTCACTATTCAACTATACACAGATGGCAGTTACACAAAACCTACATTTACTCTGAGAAGATTAAGGTAAAGTTGGGTTTATATTTGACCGTTCTGACTTTATCCCTAATAATACAATTTATAAAAATAGTTATTAGCAAATTCTAAATAGGGGAATCATATTAGCAGTCAATGGCTGTTAAAGTACAACACTGTTCAGTCAATTACTTAGTGATAATGTTGTTTTGAAGTCATATTTCTATATGATTTCAGACCCAATAGTCAAATTAGCATGGTAAATAATATTGGAATCATTAAAATTAAAGATTGTGCGAATATAAAACCAACTTTACTTCAATAAAAAGTGATTATGTCACAGACACATTAATTAATGTTGATAATTTCTAGATTGTAGTTACACTTTAAATAGAAAGTCTTGTCTGGGCCACCTAATTTTATGACATACATTTAAAAGTCAAAGCTGTGTGTATTTTCACTGAACCATTTTCACTGGTGTACACATGACACACTCCTAAATATGCAATTCACAATTTTGGTTATATTGCAAATCATTATCAGAATCAAAAGAGAAACAAGCCAAAAATGTGTGTAACCTCTGAAGAGGTCTTTAAAATGCTGTATGGCTTTATTCTATTATTAATTCTAAATGAAAATGAGTTACAGAAGGACGTTTTACAAGGAAACTTGCATGTCATTGCTCAAATTGTTCCTTGTTGTTGGAGGAAGTAGAAGAAAAATAAATGAATGAAATTGTGGAGTGGATAATTAACTTATGTGAAGTCCAAAAATAAATAGGGGTTGAAGATCAACAGGCGTTTCAGGCTAAATCTGTAATGCAGATTTAGTTTTTCTCTATACATTATAATGTGTGCTGGTTGATTAATTGCATGTGGGTTTTTCTTCTGTGCAAAATAATGATAATAAAAACTGATTAACATGGTTTGTAAAAGAACCAATGCACAGCATAATTTGATGGAATTATTTAATAATAATTAACAAATTGCAATTAATTACTGATATTAACAGACTCTTAGTGCAGTCCTAAAACACTCAGAATAAGTCACTTTAAATCTTTTAAGTGATCTTAAAAGTCTATAATTTGGCACTTTCCTATAAACCACCGTTTTATTCATTTTGAGTGATCTTTTTATGATTTAATGCATCACATTTTTCTGTGATTACTTAAGTCAGAAAAAGTTTGCTTGAATGTTTATGCTGAATGATAATAAATTTTTTTTATTATTATTTTACGCTACCGTTATATGGTATAAATACAGCACTACAACATTCAAGAGAGAGTATAGTTTCATAGTTAGAAATTACGAGTTCTCCTCTAAGGGCTTATTATGCAGTCTCTTTTGCCGTCTTGTGTATAAACAATGTCAACCGTCTTTGCTCTGCTCAATGACAGGCTGATGGATGCCAATGCACTGTATCTTCGAAATTTTAAATATTTAAAAATAGGCGCTACCCTTATAAATAAACTGCGTAGTTGCAATCGAAACAACTACATTCTCCCCTAAAAAAGCCTCAAGCGTTCATTATGTTGTCCAACAGCTGCAATATTTGTCAAACTGTAGTGAGTCTATTGATCTGCTGTCACTTAGGGCTGGACAATAATACTGGCCAACATGCGGGAAGGGTTCATCTGTGGTGGGTTAGACTGCCGCTCCCACTAGCCACTTTGGCTGGTTGAAAATAGTTTTAAAATTTCAACAATTGGGATGGCCCAATGGTGCAGGGCCAGCATGAGAGATGACATAAATGGCTGTTCACTTGAGCCTAAGAAACCGATGAATACCGAATGAGAGGATGATCACGCGCATGGTGAGACAATTCTCGTCGAGGGCTTCAGTGTTGCGCGCACAGGTGATGTGATGTGCGCGAGTGTTTAAAAGCATGCACGCTCTGTTTTTTTTGCGTGAAACATTCGTGCCTGGAAACGAAACTGGTGTGATTGGTTCTCTTTGAAATAGACTAGACAAAATGCGATGCTCGCTTTCAAGAGATACAGAATTTTTTAAATGTCTTGCAGCAGCGTTTTTTTCACTTTAATCATTCTTTGATCAGTTTATTAATGGACCTAACTAGAGGTGTGAACCTACACTGGTCTCACAGTTCGGTTCAGTTACGATCATCATGCCATCGATTTGGTTCGATATCACCGTGCATTGACGATGCGTTCCATACACAATTATATTTTACTTCACAGCACAAGAAAAATGTTTCAATATATTTATATATTATTTGTAATACAATTTTGTCCTTTAATACAAACAGTCTGAACTGTACCTTCAAAAACTCAAGTATATGCACAGAACAACATGAGCATTTACAGCAAATAAACAAATGTAAATATCCTGCTTGCTTTATGAGCCTTGTCGAGCGAGTTCTTACACCCCTATCATTGGTCACACACTCAACAGAAAGGGCTGCGATTGGCTCTAACGCTCTGGCACTGTTTACCGATGAGTGACATTGATAAACGGCAGCAGCGATCACAGCTGATTCATGATAGACGTGGAGGAGAAAACTTGCTTTGCAGAAACGCGATTGTGTCTGGATCCACAAGTATCGCTATAACAGCCAAGAGGAGAGGAAATGTCACGCCAGCAGGTCAAATTGGCCACAGTGAGAGAGAGAGAGAGAGAGAGAGAAATGGAGTTTACTTTCATTTTCTCAATCGCAGTGAAACTGCTTCTGCTGTATGTCAGTAAAAGACTGTCCAGCAAATACACACACAGTGAATTGTGCAGAGTTTCTGGGTTTTTAAGTAGTTACAGCCAGTGTTTTAATTACTCGCGCTCTCCTCCCTCGCCATAGTGAGCTACCGCGACATAGCGCATATGAGATAAATGCCATCAATGCGTAATAACCAGTTATGATCCATTAGTGAACAGATACCGAATTGTCTACGTCTGCATTGCGGTGCACCGAAAAAACGAATAATTTTGACACCCCTAGGCCTAACGTTAACTGTGCACGTGATCATCCTTTCATTACTGTGCACGGTATGTTTTTCATCTGATCTTTTTCTTGCAGTTATTTTTGTTAATATGATTTAATTATTATTCTTTACAATAACATTGCTTTAATATGAGGCCCCGTTTACAATAATACATTTTAGTTTTAAAACGTAAAAAGTTTTGCTACGGTTACGCTATTCGTCCACACTACGCCAGAGTTTTCAAGTGCTGAAAACTGAGTTTTTTGAAAACGCTGAAGAGGCCATTTTCATTCGAAAACGCTGCTGCTCCATGTCAGTGTGGATGGGGGAAAACTGAGACATCTGAAAACAGAGACGTGGCTGCAGACGTTCACCTGTCTGATTGGGGCTTTGTCCTCAATACTCACACTATGTACAGTTGCCTTGAACCGGGCCGAAGCACGCTTATCCCCACTCCCATCTCCCCCGATGGCCCACACTCACATTACATTCGGGCCTGGGCACGCTTATGGATGATCCGCTGCTCAGTAAGCGCTCTCGCTCAGCACAGTGGAGATTTCTTTATATCGTTATATTGTTTTAGTCATTTGGGAAGCAGTGACATGCAGTAAAATACTTCGCCCGAACAGATCAGCCACTTTTGATGCTCATAAACAATCATAAAGTCCTCGTGCTGCAGGAATTAGGAGGTTTGCTAAAGGTGCAGCTGTCGTGCAGTAAAGGGTTTGCTTCTTTAATAGTCTACGACAGTTTGCGTTCATTGAACAGTAAGAATGATTAATAAATCCTTTTGAAATAGTCCAGTTAAAGTCTCGTCTCGTCTTCAGTTTCGGGCTCAGGCGCGCTTTGCACTCACACTACAAGCATAGCACGCCTTAGCCCAAGTGTTCCAACTCTTCCAACCGGGCCAGGGCCGGCCAACTGAACCTTGTCTGAGTCCGATTCAGAGCACTCACACTTCTCAAGCGATCCGGAAAATGGGCTTGGGCACGGTTCGGATAGCATAGTGTGAATACACCCTAAGTGGCCTACACACAGTTCAGTCTTGCATCCTCTCCTTGAAAGTTCAGACTTCGCAAGTTCGATATGGAAAACAAACTCCTGAAGACACGTCGGGTAAATCTTCAAAGGGAACAGTGTACTTTTAGCGAGGTACAGTGAGTTAAGGCGTAACTTAGGCTGCATTTACACTGCAGATCTTGTTGGTCAATTCTGATTTTGTGACCGTATCCGATTAAAAAAAAAAATATATATATATATATTTTTTATTTTTTATTTTTTTTTTGAAGACCAGCTTACATCATCTTTTAAAAGTGACTGGTATCTGATTGTCTGCATTTACACGGCAATGGCAAAGGCGCAATGACAGAAAAAAAGTGCGGGTGCTGGCTGACAGCTGATAAAAAAAGAGCGCCCTTTTCTTCGTTCCTGTATTTAATGTGATTGCAGGGTTTCATTTTTTTAAATTCTTTTTGACAAGTTGTTTTACTATAATTTATGACAGAAAAGTAATCATTTGGCCATCTTCTTTTAATCTAGGCCTTTTTAATCCAGTAGGCCTTTTAATGTAATGTCCATGTTGCGATTTATGCATGTGATGTATGCATTAGTCTCTCATTAACATGCTTAAATACTTGTTCTACATGACAATATAAAATACTGTACCTTGCTGTTGCTTGCTACTAGACTGTGTCACTGGCAATACTTTCAGTTGACTTCTTGGCAAGACGCTCCTCATATAGCACCATGTGGTGCTTTTTTAGGTACTGGTTGTTGTATTTCCTTGTGATGTGGCAACAATTCTGCGCCAGCTCTTACAAATTACCTGTTTTTGTTCAGTGTCTGCGACTAAGATATTCCCATATTACCGTCGTGCTGTTTTTCTTTGAAATGAATTCGTCTATTAATGCTTCTGAAGCGGCAGACGCCATAATCCCACCCAATCCCAACACGTTCACTTTTTTTTTTTTTTTTTTATTGTGGGCGTTCCACATAGTTCGGTTGCGCAATTCTTATTGGGCTGAATGAAAGTGTGCTCACTCAATTGGCTAGCAAGACTTTCACACACTGACGGCAGTCATGCATTTGCTCTGGGCAGGGGAAATTAAATTATATATATATATATATATATATATATATATGTTATATAGCAGCCTCTTGCGATTTTAGCTAATCGCAACGTTTTAATTCGCGATTCGATTTCGATTAATTGCGCAGCCCTCTATATTTTAGCATGCCAAAGTCAAATGTATGCCTATATAAAATATATTTTACCAACAACAAAATTGTGGCTATTGAAAAGCGATGGCTAATGATGTTGGAAAACTACTAGCCACAGTGGCTTGTCGTCAAAAACGTTAATGTCAAGCCCTGCTGTCACACTATGTGGGCGGGGTAATATACAAGGAGTTAAGTGGCTGTATGGGGTCTGATATAACCAGGCCAAATTCAGGATTGAAATTGATTCTGTGATTTGGTGCACATTTGAACAATGCGTTTGTGTTTCAGCCTTTTTCAGAGACGGGAACAGCATGTCAGAGCAGCATATGGACCACGCAGAAGCACATGCACTGAAAATCCCCAAAACTACACACACTCATTCGACATCAGTATGCAGTCAAGGTGTTTCCATCAACTGGGCCAGGACCCACACGACCTCCTTAGCCTGCAGATGAAGGTGGACTTCTTCCGAAAGCTGGGTTACTCTCCGCAAGAGGTGAAAGCTGCTTTAAGGAAGCTCGGCCTGGGGACGGACACTAATGCAGTTCTGGGGGAGCTGGTCCGTTCAGGGGCAAAGGCTATGCCCCCTTCTGTTTCTAATAGTGATGATGGGGGCTCAGGATCAACCAATCGGGGAGGGGGCTCATCTAGAGGACAGGGATCTACGCTGGACGACGCCACTGAAGCTGAAAGTGACCTGAAGCCTATAGTTATTGATGGCAGCAATGTGGCTATGAGGTAAGGACGGTTGTTTTTTTTTTTTAATCTTTCCTTAGAGGATTCTCAGAAAGTGTGTTTGTATAATCATGTCTGTTGGTTTAACAAGTGTGAACAAGTTACAAAGGGAAATTCAGGACAATGAGCTCTGGTTGTGAATTGAATGTAAAGACTTTCACTTTGGTCCCCTGTTGGACAATGTTAGATGAATTTTTTAAACATGAATATGACATTAAATAAATGAATAAATGCAACCCTGTACAAAAAACTAGTCATAATGGTCTAAAATTGGGATTTATGTATCTGAAAGTTGATGGATAATATTTGAATATATAATTTAAAGACTTTCACTTTCATCCATGTTTAGACAATATGAAGTTTTAAACAAGAATATGACATCAAAGTAATTGATTAAATGCAACCCAACACCACAAAACCTGAAGACCCCAATTTCTGAAATTTGGATTTATTTATGCATCTAAAAGTTGAGTAAATGAGCTTTGCGTTGATGGATAATATTTGACTATTGAATTTAAAGCCTTTCACTTTGGGCCTCTGTTGGACAGTGTTAGAGGATATACATTTTTTATACATGAATTTGACATTAAATAAATGAATAAATGCAACCCTGTACCATAAAACTAGTCATAAGGGTCAGTTTTCTGAAATCTTTTGGGATTCATGCATCTGAAAGTTGATGGATAATATTTGATTGTTGAATTAAAAAATTTCACTTTGATCCCCTGTTGATCCACTTTAGACAATATGAATCTGACATCCATATAATGAATTAAATGCAACCCCACATCACAAAACCAGTCATAATGGTTAGTTTTCTGAAATTTGGATTTATGCACTTGAAAGTTGAGTAAATAAGATTTGTGTTGGTGGATGATGTTTCCTATTGAATTTAAAGACTTTCACTTTGATTTATGTCAGACAATATGAAGTTTTAAACATGACTATGATATCATAATAAATGATAAAATGCAACCCAACACCACAAAACCAGTCATAATGGTCAGTTTCCTGAAATTGGGATGTATGCATCTGAAAGCTTAATTAATGAGCTTTGTGTTGATGGATAATATTTGAATATATAATTTAAAGACTTTCAGTTTTATCCATGTTTAGACAATATATATGAAGTTTATACAATATGAAGTTTTAAACAAGAATGTGACATCATAATAAATGATTAAATGCAACCCAACACCACAAAACCCCAAGACCCCAATTTCTGAAATTTGCATTTCTGCATCTGAAAGTTAAATAAACGAGCTTTGCGATAATGAATAATATTTGACTATTGAATTTAAAGCCTTTCACTTTGGTCCCTTGTTGGTGCATGTTAGACAGTATAAATTTTAAACATGAATATGACATCACAATAATTGATTAAATGCAACCCAATGCCACAAAAGCAGTCATAATGGTCAGTTTTCTGAAATTGGGATTTATGCACCTGAAAGTTGAATAAATTAGCTTTGCGATGATGGATTATATTTTTTACTACTGAATTTAAAGCCTTTCACTTTGGTCCCTTGTTGGTCCATGTTACACAGTATGAATTTTAAACATGAATATGACATCACAATTATTGATTAAATGCAACCCAATGCCACAAAAGCAGTCATAATGATATTTTTTTGTAATTGAGATTTATACATCATCTAAAGCTGAATAAATGAGCTTTGCATTGATGGATAATATTTGACTATTGAATTTAAAGACTTTTACTTTGATCCCCAATATGAATATATAATATGAACAATGTGACAATATGAATTTTTAAACATGACTATGACATCCATATAATGGATTAAATGCAACCCTGGACCACAAAACCAGTCCTAATGATCAGTTTTTTCTAATTGGGATTTGAAAGCTGAATAAATGAGCTTTGCGTTGATGGATAATACATTTACTGAACTTAAAGACTTTCACTTTGATTCATGTCAGACAATATAAAGTTTTAAACGTGAATATGAAAAAACACTTTTACAATAGACATAATGTGTCTTGTACACACATAGACATAGTTTTCTTGTTTTGACACATTAAAATGTGTGGTTAAGTCCATTGGTCCAACCAGGCCAAGTCTAAAATCTCATTCATAATGGTCTTATATGGGTTCTGAAAAGTATTACATTTGACTTGATGAAACCTGCAGAAACCCTGAAGTAACATTTGTAGTTATACTCTTAACTTTACCCCCAAGCATAGAACAGCCCTTGCCCTAAAAATGAACCATATCCATCAAACTCATTAGCACATTTTCTACAATATCATGTAGTTACACATTAAGTATGTAGCCTTGTAGGTGTTTAATGCTAGTACCTACTTCTTAAAGGGATGGTTTACTCCGAAATGGACATTTTCCTCAACATTTATAATTATCACAACAAATGAACACAAAACAGGAATGTTGGGGGGGAAAGCAGCCATAGTATGATCAAGAACAACAACAACAACAATAACAACAACAACAGAAAGAAACTCAATTGAGTTTGGAACAAATGGAGGATGGAACACAACCAGTCACATTGATCAGTTTTCATCATATGCATCACATGCATCATCTGAAAACTTAATAACAAAGCTTCGTGTTGATGGATAATATTTGACTGAGATACAACTATTTGACAATCTGGAAAATGAGGGTTCAAATAATAAAAATAATGAGAAAATTACCTGTAAAGTGGTGCGAATAAAGCTCTTAGCAATCTATACTACTAATTAAAAATAGTTTTAGACAAAGGGAGGATGAATAAACTATCCAAGACCGAATTTACATTTTGTGTGAACTGTCTCTTTAAGGCCACCTCATAAAAACCGTGACCTGTAAATCTATTTTTGAATCCAATTATTCGGAAATAGCAAGTCAGATTAACAAGTATCAACAAGTCGCGGATACAAAAGAGGAATTCTGGAAACCAAACAAACCTTTTCCAAAATGAAAATCATATACTGTAGTCTTTAACCATATGCATTTTAAAATTAAATATCTAAACAATGATTTGAATGTCCCAAATGTCTTGACACACCGGTTGTTTAATAATTCAGTTCAGAACATACTAAGTAGCACGACATTCATGAGTTACCACTTCCCATATTGAATTGCTCACATTGCCTTTGGGCTTCATGCGTAAACCTGCTTCTTCTGAAAGGGTTTGTACTTCCCCCTTTGTCTGTATGTGTCTCCGTTCACCAGTATGCAAATAATATGTAGTGTTTTAACCCTTTCACCTCCAGTTGCTCAATGTACAACACACCTAGCAACATTTTTGGTCATGCGTTCATTCTAAAAGGTCACTGAGGGAAATTCTGTGAAAGACTCTATCTTTTTTTTTAGTAGATCTAATCAAAGAGAGATCAACATTTGTGTTTGACAGACTATTGATGTTTTGGTATTTGTGACAACATATAATGGTGTACAGGAAATTGCCGTGTTTTTTTTGGATGAAGTCTTTCCTCATTTCTGTCGCTCTTCACTTTCAGTTTGTTTTTTTCTACCGGTTGTACCATAAACCTCTCTTGACAGGCATACTTTAACAGCTGGATTGTGCATTCCAGCTGTCTTGTGGTTATCGCAATTTGTGATTATACAAATCAGGTGGTGTTTTAGCCTTATGGCTATTGAACTTATTCTTATAAAGTACACTTCAAGAGTTCACACTTAGCTGATGATTGATTATAAGCAAGTTTGGCATGCTGTCCCGGGAGAGAGCCCTGAGCTCAAAAGGTCCTTGAGCCCTGGGCTCCCTCCCGTTTGCAGGGCGAGAGGGGAGCTTTGAGCTCAGGTAGATCTCGAGAACTCCCCCTTTTTGATAAGAGCTGGTGACAAAAAATGATTGCTATGAAGATATAGGCTGCTGGATGAGAGTTTGACTGTAGTGCTAAATTTAGATTGATCAATTAACTTGTAGTGCATGTTTTTGGAATGTGGGAGAAAACCGGGGGAAACCCACGGGAAGAACATGCTAACTTTGCACAGAAATGACAGCCGGCCAGTTAAAGCACTAGAACCAGTGATGTTCTTGCTGTGAGGCAACAGTGTTAATCACTGGGCCACCGTGCCGCCCTATGAAGGTAAAGATGGAGGAGTAGGGGTGAAGGGGGGGGGGGGGGGGTCTTCAAATCGAAGATGACTGTAGTGAGAAACCCTGGCTCTTTATAGTGGGTTAGGAATCGTCTGATTGGTGGATCATACATAGTTAATGCAGAACTAGCTGTGTTCAATCAGAATCATGTGATCCTCTCGAAATTAGTTTATCAATAAACTTCACTTAAAGTACACTTACTAAAAAATACTGAGGGTTTTTTAGATTAAACCCACTCCACAAATCACACATTACTGTCTAGCTAGTTTGTGTTTCTACTTATAGGCTATAAAGGCAATAATGGTTCAACATTCCTAGCCATTATCAACAGTAAAGCCTAGTAAACCGAGAGGTTCAAATATTATTTTCCAGTTATGAAATAAATAATTTGCTCCTTTTATTATAGATTATTATATTGTTTTAAATTCAAAATTGTAACATACATTAGTGTAAAACCTATGAATGGTGGAAAAACATAATCTTTAATTGTGTATTAACCACATGAGTCACCATTTTTGCCATGGCCTCTCCTTTTGGTTTTAACAAACTTATCCCTCAAGTTTTTTTCTAAAGTTTTTAACAAAAACTTGTGTTGATTCGGCTTGTTTTGAATAAGTAGTTTGAACAAGCAGCAAAAATATTTAACCACCAAAGGCCTCCAACATGTCAGTACAGAGCAGCAGTTTTTGACATGCGTATTAAAGGATACTCATTTACCACACTAATGTAAACCTCTCTCTTTTACGGTCTCTCTTGTTCTTCTTTAGTCATGGGAACAAGGAAGTGTTTTCGTGCAGAGGGATTGAGCTGGCAGTCAACTACTTCCTTGACCGAGGGCACAGAAATATCACCGTGTTTGTGCCTTCCTGGAGAAAAGAGCAGCCTCGGCCTGATGTACCTATTTCAGGTAGAGACACTCCCTCAACACTTTTGGTAAAAAAAAAAAAGTGAGTCATCAGAGACCGGTTCTGAGATCTAAGAGGAGAAAACGCCCGTCTGACTACACTGACTCAAATACAGTCAAAAAAAAAAAAGTATTTTTGTAACATTTTCTGTGTGCATACTTTCACGTAGTCACATATACAGTTCAGAATGATTTCATTAGTCGGGGATCAGTCTTGGGAAAGATGTACTTCAAAAGAGTAATTCATTGCTTATTACTAATTGCATCATTAAACAAATGATGAATACAATTTGCATTCAAATGACTTTTCTAATTGCTTACTCTGAAAAGTAATTAAGTTACTCTAAGTAATTTAAGCACTTGAACACGAACAATCTGCATAGACAATAGAAATTAAACTTCTAATTCTTTTGATTTTCAAGCCAAACAGGACATTATAGTTTTTTTTTTAACAAATTCAAACACTTAAAATAAACGACATGTATAGCAAAACCCAAAACATTTCAAAGTAATGACACCGTATTTCTAAAACATTTTAATTGTTGCTTAAGCTACAGACACTAGAGACCATGGTCTTTAGCCTCCTTGTAAGGGCTAGTTTATACTTCTGCGTCGAGTGATCAACGTGACCCACGGTGCATGCCTTGCGCATAGTTGTGCATTTATACGTCTGCATGCTGTTTGTGTTGTGTTCGATCCCAGCTCAGCGCTGGTTGGGTGCAGTAAGACCGCTGGGTTATACATGGGGGCTCGTCCGGGATGGGAGTGAGGTTTACACACTGCAAAAAATGATTTTCTTACTTAGATTTTTTTATCTTGTTTCTAGTATAAATATCTAAAAATTCTTATATCAAGAAGAATTTTCTATACAAGCAAAATATGTTGTCTTGTTTTCAGAAATAATATGCCAATATTAAATCAGTTTTTCCTTAAAACAAGCAAAATAATCTG
>CAIGQZ010002445.1:4260078-4272657 GCA_903798205.1 Danio tinwini | reverse complement strand
TAAGATAATTTCAGCTTTACACAGGGGTTAAAAAGAATCACATAATGCACTTTTTACTGTTTATGAAGTTGAGAATGATCAACTTTACCCAGTGGTTATAAAAAAAATCACAATATTGCATTTACTGTTTAAAACATTGATCATAAAATCAGTTTCAATCATGATTTTGATGGTCCTTTTATTCTATCAGTAAATTATACATGATGTCTTTCGAGATGATGAAAAGGGTTTGTCTTTTCTTCCAGATCAGCATATTTTGGGAGAGCTAGAAAGGAAGAAGTTTCTTGTGTTTACACCTTCACGACGGGTTGGAGGAAAGCGTGTGGTCTGCTACGATGATCGTTTTATTGTCAAGCTTGCTCATGACCTGGACGGCATTATTGTGTCTAATGACACGTACCGTGACCTGCAAAGTGAGCGTCCAGAGTGGAAGCGTTTCATCGAGGAGAGACTGCTCATGTACTCCTTTGTCAATGACATGTAGGTTTGGGATTGTCATTATTATGTTTTACAATTTTGATAACACATTGACTCATTTATTAATGAGAGAATACAGTAAATCTGGATATGAAGATATATTTGTTCATTTTGAAGATATTGTCTTATTATGAATCTGTCTCTACTTAAAGAAATGACTGTATTGTTATGAATTTAATCGATTTTCTTTGTTGATTCTATATGCATAAATTTACTAATACCATAACTTGTTTTTTGCAAGAATTTAGTCATTATTTAAATACAATTTTAATGTCATTTTGTAATGACTTTCTATACTGTAATTGATTCTTAAACGTCTTATCCTCAAGTTTATATTCACGTTCTTTATTTAGTTCTCTTTCTTACTATCTTTTATCCATTGACAATGTATGTACGGTAATTGATAATGTGTGTATTGTATATTAATGTTGTTCATGTGTCAACTATATTCTTTTTGCATAAAAAAGAAGGTTATTATGGCAAACTAAGGATGGGTGGTATGACTAAACTATTTTATGGTATGATTAATTTTATCTCATGGAACCAATATATTTCACAGTATAGTTATTTAAAAGGAGTTATTGCAGAAAAATAAACAATAAGGGTTATGATAAACTGAAATCAAAATCAGTGTGTGTTGCTCATTATTTAGCCACGCCCACTTATTTACATGTCACGGTATAAACAGGATTAAAAAAAATCTATTGCAGTTGACAATTTATTTTGTGGAAATGATTTATACCATCATACTGCCCAGCCCTACTATTCTTCTAGATGCTTTTAGTAATCATCTTATTGTATTGTATGATCTACTCATAACTACTTCATCTTGTGCAGGTTCATGCCACCTGATGACCCTCTCGGCCGTCATGGTCCCAACTTGGATAATTTTCTTCGGAAAAAAACCATGATGATTGACCACAAGCGGCAACTCTGTCCGTATGGTAAGTAGTTAGGATATCAGTGTCTATTATTAAGAGTTCTATATTTATATTTTGGAATATATCTGACGTTCTACTATACAATAAACCACTGGGTAGAGTTGTTAGTTTAACAGTCAAGGATATTATGAATCCAACAGTTGTTGAGATACAACCCCAAATCAGAAAAGGTTGGGACAGTATGGAAAACGCAAATAAAAAAAGAAGGTGGTGATTTTCATATTGACTTTGACTTGTATTTCACTGCAGACAATACAGCGAATGTTATTTAATATGTTCCTCATGAATTTTATTTGTGGGTCTTCGTTGTCGTCTTTTTCACTGTGTGATGGTCCATCCCAGATAGCTCCGAGCCCAGACAAGTCGATGTCGCTTCTGGACACTGTTAGCATAGGGCGTCCTTTTGGTACAGTACAGTTTTAACTGCATTTGTGGATGTAACTACGTATTGTGGTACTTGTCAAAGGTTTGCCAAACTAGTCCTAAGCCTATGTGGTGATATCACTTATAGATGAATGACGGTTTTTGATGCAGTGCTGCCTGAGGGATCAGAGATCACAGTTGTTCAAATTGTGCCCTTGTCCTTTACACCCTGAAATTCCTTCAGATTCCTTGAATCTTTTAATTTTGTTATGCGCTGTTAAAGGTGAAATATCCTAAAGTCTTCCTCTCTTATTTTGAGAAACATTGTTTTTAAACATTTCAATAATTTTCTCATGTATTTGATTGGCAAACTGGCGATCCTCTGCCCATCTTTGCTCCAAAGGACTACACCCTCCTTGGATGCTGCTTATGTACCAAATCATAATTACAAATCATAATTACAATTCAAATCACATCATCACTTAACCAATTGACCTGATTACTAGCCCTAAATTGCTCCTATCCCAACTTTTTTTTCAATGTGTTGCAGGTCTGAATGGCAGGAAAGGATGTATATTAACAAATAAAATGAAGTTGATCAGACAAATTGACATATTTTGTGTTCATATTGTCTGCAATGAAATGCAAGTCAAATTAAATTAAGAAATCACTACTTTCTTTTTTCATTTGCATTTTCCATACTGTCCCAAATCTTTTCTGATTTGGGGTTGTAAAATTCAAGATTGTGTATTTTTAGAGTAGAACACAAGATTTAAAGCAAATAATGTCACGTGTTTTGAGAAAAGCGATTACAAATAAAGTAATTTAGGCTACAAATATTAAAAAAGTGTCCCTGCTAAATCCTATAGTGACTTTTTCAATGTTAGTTCAGTGTGATTAATAAAAAATATATAGCACAATGGACAACATTAATCATGGCCAATGACGCATGAATTTCATATTATGGGTTTTTCCCATCACAGACGGTTAAGCCAGATTTAAAATCTTGTAGGCAAGTGATAAGCTTGCATTCAGTGAAAAGGAAATAATATAATATGGGGTCTTTGCTTTGAAACATTTCATATTTTACTATATATGATGTTTAACCTTTTTGTATAAATAATGTTATGTTTGTTATAATAATGCTTGAGTATAATTTTATAAAAAGAAAAAAATTGATTTAAATCTAAAGAATGGATTGGGTGTTGTTTCTATTATCTATGCATTGAGAGTTTTATAGATTATAAGTAGCGTTAAGTTTTTAATTTCTTATTAAATTATGGCACTTATACAACACTGCTGTGCTCCATTGTGCCATCTATGATAGTGCTGCCCCAAAACTTAAATGGAGATGGAATGGATTCAATCACCAAGACCTTATGCAGCTGTAGACATTACTACACCTATGCTAAGTTTAATGGTTGTATGGGTGTCCACGTCTATTATTTTTAAGCCCTTCCAGTAACTCCTTATGATGACGAAATCACTTACCCGACTGTTCTTTGTGAGTGTGCCAAAGCAACTAGTAGCCAGTCATTATTCCAATAAATAACATGTGACATGGCTAACAATACAAAAACATAGCTGAAATTATTCAAATAACTCCCTGCAAAAGCTTGTGAACACATTTTGTTATGTGTGTGGTTACCTGATCTACAGCTGTTAAGCCATTTCTTCAGAAAAATCCTCCATGTCTTGCAGAATCTCCACACTGTCTCTGTAATTGCAGTCATTTAGGTACTCGCCCTTTTTTTACGCAGTCAAAGTCATTTTGTAGTTGGTATGTCTGCTGCTAATTATTTATTTGTGACAACTACACCACAGAATCAGTTTCTGTTGACGTTCTGTTGGACTGTTATTAAATAGATAGAAAAAAAGACCATTTACTCAAGCTCAAGTGGTTTGAAACTTTTTATTTATTTATTTATTTTCTTCGGTTGAACCCAAAACACAATATTCTATGGAAGCCCGTTTCCCCCACTGAATGATAAAAAAAAAATCAATAAAAATAAATAAATTTATAAAAAAATAAATAAATAAATTATAAAGTCAGAATTCTGAGTTATAAAGTCGCAATTCTGAGTTATAAAGTCAGAATTCTGAGTTTCCGCCACTGAATGATAAAAAAAATAAATAAATGTATGATAAAAAAATTCTAAAAAAAAAAAATTATATATATATATATGGTTAAGTCAGAATTCTGAGTTATAAAGTCAGAATTCAGAGTTAAGTCAGAATTTGTATATATATTTTTTTATTGATATATATATTTTTTATCATTCAGTGGCGGAAACAGGCTTCCATAATATTCTGTAGTAGGGTTTTTAATTTATTTATTTTTTATAGTCCATTTTGCGATAACATTTGTGTGTTTAAACTACTGATTTGTGTGTTTAAACTACTGATTGGGGTAAAAAAAAAAAAAGAAAGGCCGCATAGATCAGTTGATTTGTCAAGGAGCTGACATACCCTGAATCTGCTGATGGACCGACAGAATTAATGATGGGCTAAAAATCTGCGGAAAATCTTCGTAATTCTGCGCGCGCAGATTCCATGTGGGCCTACTAATTCCATGTGGGCCTACTTATGACAACCTTATTCAATGTTGGCAAAAACCGCCATTGACATCCATAGTAGAAACAAAAAATACTATGTATAAGTATACCTTCCATTTTGTTCAGCAGAGTAAAGAAACTCAAACTGGTTTGAAACAAGTCGAGGATGAGTAAATGATGACAAAATTTGAACTTTGAGGTAATCTATCCCTTTAAGGATGGGAATCATATCTGTAACTTTCTAGAAACCTTGATTATTAGCAGTGAGGTACCTATGGTTAGGGTTGAAAATAAATTCTGTAGGAACTCTGAAGCAAACATTTGTTTTTTTTTCTCCTCAGGAAAAAAGTGCACATATGGGATCAAGTGTAAGTTCTACCACCCAGAGCGCACTAATCAATCACAGCGTTCTCTAGCCGATGAGCTTCGGGAAAATGCCAGACTGTCTGGTTCTAAAGAGGACTGCAGAGTTTCCGGTTCTCTAAGAGGAGTATACCCAAGAAACGACCCTGGATCCTGCTCTCCCTCCCTGGAGCAAGAACTGGAAAAGAAGCTGTGCTTGGAGCCTGAGAGCTCTGACAGCAGGGATGTCTTGCTCCACGACTGGGATGACATTATGTCCATGAAAAAGCCCTTAAATACAGCACTGGTTGGACAATACAGTGCTTTGGAAGACAGAACCAGTCTGCATGCACCATATTCAAAAAACCCATCCATTTTCAGTTCCGATTCTGGGCTTGGATCCTACGAAAGCCAGTTTTCAGAGCAATCCCAGAGTTTTGATGAGTTGCACAGGATTAGATCGGGTCATCCCCCAATGCCTGGTAATCCTGCTATACCTGCTGGTGGCCAGCACTATTATAACAACATTAGTCATTTCTCCAGCCTTCAGCCAAATTACACTGCTTACAGCTCTCTACCTCTGCCTAACCCTGTCCAGAGTTATAGTCTTCCTGCTTGTGGTGGCTGGTCTTTCCCATACTACTTACCACAGGAGACCGGTTTGGCTGAGCCTTTAACAAGTCGTAGTTCACACGGATCCGCCGGTGGCTACCGAAGCCAGCAGCATTCAGCCATGACACAGTCCAACGCTTTCCAAGAAGAAAGGGAGGAGGTCAGGAAGAAGCTTTATGCCATTTTTAACCCACGTCATGTAAATAAAGTTATGGACATGTTCCCTCAGCTGAAAGATGCACAGCAGCTGGCTGCAGAAGTTCTCAAACTCAAATCCAGCGGAGAGTTCTTCTGATTGTTTGAAACCTGAGGATCACAAAAAGACTGCATGGCAGATGTCTTAAAAAGAGCGCACTCTCTAGAGGAAAGCATGAAAATATTTACCTTAAGGGGTATAACAGCTTGAGTCTGAGGAAATTTCTTTTAAGGGCTGTATTTTATTCGCAAAAGGGTTCATAGTTGCCTAAAACATACTTTGGCCATCTGCATTACAAAATAGTCAGTGAGTTCACTGTCGAATTGATGGAATTTTTGCTCTGCAGACAACCCAGTGGTACGGTACGGTTTAGTACAGTATGGACCACCCTGATCAGGCTTGTGTTTCCACTGCCAGCTCTACCCTTACTTAGTAGGCAAGGTGTATGCCAGAAAGTTGCAATTTATGTAATTCTTGTTTAAAGAAGAAAGCTGCGTGGGCCGTTCACATAACACTCAAGTTCATTTTCAAATGTAGTTGCATGGCAAGCGTATGGAAATAGGTAGAGGAAGCAGGAAGCCTTGAGGTTTCCACACATTTTATGCCTCATTTATACTTCTGCTTCAAGTGATCACAGTACCTTCGGATTACCACTTCTGAAACACTAGTAGGCAAACTGTGTTGAGTTCTTTGCCATTATTGTAGGTTTTCACCAGAAATGCATGCCATGCCTCTAGAAGTAGCTTTAAATTGTCATTCAAAGTAAAAAGAGGTGGGAATCACAGAATGACTTCAAGCTGCTGTGGGACTTAACACTTGTTTAACACTCCCATCGTGCGCTCTGCTACTGTTCATCGTTAGCTTCTACTGTTCCTGGCCCCACCCACATTTGTAACTGCTACCCAACCAACCAATTACAGATCTTCTATTGATCTTCACAACATGTTTTAGTGGTGGACACACTACTTGCACTTGATGCAGAGGTATAAATTAAAGACTACAAACTACAAGAAACTTAGTTTGAGCTTGGTTCATTGCTGGGCATCAATGTCACTTCCTGTGTTGTCGTTCCCCTGGCTTGTTGCACATGCAGAAGTATGATTCTCTGTAAACCAATCAGCGATCAGCATTGAGTCCATCTCAGGGATGCCCAAATTCGGTTCTGGAGGGTCAGTGTCCTGCAAAGTTTTATTCATTCATTAATTTTCTTTTCGGCGTAGCCCCTTTAATAATCAGGCGTCACCACAGCGGAATAAGCCGCCAACTCATCCAGCACGTTTTATGCAGCAGATGCCCTTTCAGCCACAACCCAACACTGGAAAACACCTCATACACTATGGCCAAGTTAGTCTCTCTTCAAACATGGGAAGAACATGCAAACTCCACACAAAAATGCCAACTGACCCAGCTGGGGCTCAAACCAGCGACCTTCTTGCTGTGAGGTGATTGTGCTACCCACTGCGCCACTGTGACGCCCCTGCAAAGTTTTATTCCAAGCCAATTAGACACACCAGGGCAAGCTAATCAAGCTCTTGCTAAGCTTTCTAGAAACATCCATGCAGGTGTGTTGAGGCAAGTTGGAGCTAAAATCTACAGGACATAGGCCCTCCATTGACCGAGTTTGGGCACCCCCGGTCTATCTCTACCATTTAGTATTAAAGCATAGGTCTCAAATTCGATTTCTTGAGGGCTGCAGCTCTGCACAGTTTTGCTTCAAGACTACTAGAGACTGTTAAGCAGGCCCTCCAGGATTTGAGTTTGAGACTATTGTATTAAAGGGTGGAGCTAGACTCTGCTGAATGCTAAGTGGTTTACGGAAAATCATCACTTCTGCAAGTGCATGAAGCCATGGGGTACAACCAGGGGCATAGTAAGGGGAAAAGGGTGACCGAGTCCATAGGGACCAGCGACGGGTTGCTCCCCCCAACGCCCAATTTAGGGGCCCAGCGACAGGTTGCTCCACGTCAACCGCCACCCATTCGCCCGCCTTTGATCTTCACCTTTTCTCGAGGGGTCCTCGTCAAATATTTGTGCATACTGTAGGCCCAAAATTGCTAGTGATGCCCTTGGGTGCAACCTCTGTTGTACTAGATCTGATGTGCTAGATACTCTTATAAAAGTGTCCCAAATAAGTGGTATGGTACAGTTTGCCATTTTGGTATTTCTGACAAGTGGAAGTGGAAATAAATTTGTACTGTACCAAACTATACTGTAGAAACAAGCCACAAAGTCGGTCTGCATTATACAGTGGACATAAAAGTTCTTGTGACAGGAATCCACTAGCTGGTACTTGATTAGCATTATCCAGGAATAAAATGGCACTTGTCCCAATAGTCAAATACAAGTTTAGCACATTACTTCTGAGAGTGTAGCTTTTGACATGTTCCTCTTTTCTGTGTTATGGAGGTTTCTGAGCATTCTCAGAAACCTAAATGACTTATCACACAGTACGTGTGGTAACTATGTATGACTACAATGTCAAACCTGTGTCTAGATGTTGTTTTATAGGGGTTGATGCACATTGCGTCAATTGTTGCTCCTAATGTGTAGCAAACTGTACCTTGGCGTAAAGGCTACAGATTTAGTTCGAACCGAAGCTGACGTGTAACTTAAAATTAGTTGTATGTAATTGCAGTTATTAATAACCAGTTTTTTTAATGTTCAGGGTTATTTTGTAGTTAATGAGTCTAGCTGCTAATTGATCATTCAAATCCTCTTCACCTCAGAACCATTTTAAAAAGGAAAAAGATGTGCTTCCTTGTCTGTTGTAGGCGTTTTGCATATTCTGTTTCAGTTATTAGATATGGAAATCCCCTAAAATGATTTATTACCAAACTTATTACTTTATTACAGACATTACGTCAACCTATTTGACTCCGGTAAGATAAAAAAAATGCAATGAGTCACTGAGTACTAGACACTACATTTAATTGAGCTTTAACGTTACATGGTCCTGTTTTGTAACTCAAGTAGATTTTAGCAATTTGAATGTATAAAGGAGATTTTTCTTACTTCATGTCGTTTTTTTTAACTCTTTGCACTAATTATACAGGCTTTACTTTTATGTTTCAGAAGACTTCAGTCTTAATATAAAATAAAATAAATTTTAGATTTCAGTTCAGCAGCAAATTGTCATTATTATAATAAATTATGAGGTTTATAATGTGCTGATATTATTATAATGCATGACGTTTTGTAATACGACTCTAATATTTTATCCTCCATTTTCATTAGGCTTTTGGTGTTGCTGTAACACCATTGTGTGTTTTTAAACGTCTGTTGTTCATATTTAAAAGACACTGACAGCGGTTTTTCATTTTGTTCCTGTTTTCTTTTATGTGAAGACAGTCTACGTTTTATTTTTTATTGTTAATTATTGCATCTGTTTGCAAAGATGTGCCATTAGCATGAGTTTTTTTTTATATATCTTTCCATGTATCTGCTCTTCTGTATGTACATAAATGTTTATAACCTGCCAGTGCCTTATAATCATTAATGTGAACAGGAAAAAGAGTTCTCAGTGTTTTATTGGCAAATGCAATAATAAAAAAAACTAATAAAATATAGGTTTGCCGTTTTTAATGCACAACATCTCACACAAGTTTACAAATACTGCTTAAGTAGATCCTTAAATCGATAGTTCACCCAAATATAAGCCATTATTAATTCTCTACTTGTTCCAAACCTGTTTAACTTTCTCTTTTCAGTTGAACATGAAAGAAGATATTTTGAAGAATGCTGGAAGCCATTGACTTCCACACTTTAGTTTAATAGTTCCCAAAGTGGTTGGTTATTATATATGTTATTAAACTATTAGAATGACCATGTTTTATCCGTAACCTGCATTTAATAGTTACATGAAAAAAACAACATGCAAATCAAAAGCCATCAGCCTTTCATTTCTTTTTCCATTAGATTGCGACCCCTGGGGTTATTACACTGATTAATGACACTGCTTTAGTGTTAGTTGCAGCAGATTGATTTTACGGCACAATGTTAAACTTTGACACCTTTACGGCACTTGCGTATGTTAAAAATAAAGGCCATGGCTGAACATAGAGGACGATCTTCAAGTGGCGGTCTCCAAAATTATACCAAGAAAAGTCTTGTGCTGTAAAAATTGTGGCCACTATTCTTAAGTGAGGTTAATATTAAATGAAATGAATAATGACTATTAAAAATTATATGGTTGTTAGACTGTTGCAGTGTGTGTGCGTGCGTGCGTGCGATCGGTCGGTTGGTTGAGGATGCTGAATAAACTTCTCATTTGACATCTTCACTTTTTTTTTTTCAAGCGTTAGGCTCAATATTATCTCAATTCTGGTGAAAACCCCCCAGCTTAAACCAGCCTAGGCTGGTTTGATGGTTTTAGCTGGTCGACCAGGCTGGTTTTAGAGGGGTCATTATGGAGATGACCAGCCAAAACCAGCTATGATTTATCAGGCTGGTCAAGCTGGTTTTAGCTGATCATTTTCCAGCCTGAACAGCTAAATCCAGGCTGGAACCAGTCTGGAAATGTCCAAAACCCCTCTAAAACCAGGCTGGTCGGTCGGTCGGTCGAGCTCATTTATAAAGCTCCAACAGGTGTATGTGCAATGTTTGTATGTTTATAACCACCTCCAAGGATAGTGGGGGTCGTGAGTCACTGGAATTGCAGGGCTCAATGCTAAGGGTTTTTTTTTTTACAGGCCTGATCGGTTGGGATTTTTACTTGCCCTGCCAAAATTTGGCCCAAAAAATAAAAAAAATAAAGTTATTTCTTAGCCACATATTTTAAATAATGTGTTAAAAATAGCGTCTGTCAATCTAGAAATTTTATATTTGTAAAATTTTAATAAGTGTGTAATGAGCAAAATTGAAAGTTTCATGCAAACAAGACAAGCAGACTAGAAAGTGTGCAGGTATTTTATTGTAGTTCTGACTTGCCAAACTGATGGTAAACTGTGCAAAACATCACTTCATTTATTTCATGGTCTTGTACCCATGTGAATGTCTGCTTCCAAGGCATTTGAAACAGACGTTTTCTTTTAGCCTCATAATTTGATGTTGCCGTCTCTTCGCTCTACTGGTTATTACCAGGTTACAGAAAAAATAACGTGCTCAAAATATCCAATCAGATAAGAGGAACCGAAAAGCAATATGGTGTTTACGACATCACATAGAAGGTGGCATTTAGAGGCTAAAGCACAAACTGTTTCTCGATTCTAATACTGTATTTGCAAGCAATTAACAAATAGTTGCATTAATTAAAATTTTTACTTTAGAGCCAGTAATGATCCGATCTACTGTCCTGAGTGTCTCATGCTGACCCCGGGTCTTCGGGCAGTCCTTATTGTTTTGTTGAGCCGGTTAATGGTTGTGAGCTGAAAAGTTTGGGAACCCCTTCTTAATGTACAATTCTCTCGATTAACAAACCATTATCTAAGACTTTTAGTTCAATAATCTACCAGTTAACTGCTTATTAATAGTTAGTATGGTAGTAGTTGGGTTTAGGTAATGAGTAGGATTAGTGTTGCAGAATATTATAATTTATAAGTGCTAATAAACAATTAATATCTTAATAATAGGTAATAAACCAGTAGTAAATTAGTAACTTAAAATTATTTATTGTCTAGCAGTTTCACTATAGATACACTCAATGTACTCTCAGTTAGAGCTGCATGCAACAACAACAACAAAATAAATGTCTGATTTCCCTGCTGAAAAAAAAGCTTAAACCAGCCTAAGCTGGTTGGCTGGTCTTAGCTGGTCTAGCAGCCTGGTTTTAGAGGGGTTTTGGACATTTCCAGACTGGTTCCAGCCTGGATTTAGCTGTTCAGGCTGGAAAATGATCAGCTAAAACCAGCTTGACCAGCCTGATTTAAGCTGGACATAGCTGGTTTTGGCTGGTCATCTCCATAATGGCCAAAACCCCTCTAAAACTACCCTGGTCGACCAGCTAAAACTATCCAACCAGCCTAGGCTGGTTTAAGCTGGGGGTTTTTTCACCATAATTGAGATAATATTCAGCCTAACGCTTGAAAAAAAAAAAGGGTGAAGATCTCAATTGAGAAGTTTATTCAGCATCCTCAACTCATTTATTTTATTTATTTGTCCTAATCTGATCCCATGCTGTCGGCGTACCTAATAAAGTGGCCAGTAAGTGTATAATCACATATTTCAAACATTAGCTAAATATGCATTATGTAAAAAACAAAGTTTGCTGTAATGTTGTGTTGGCGTATTAAAAGTTAGCAGAGATTATAAACCCCCTTAGCCATCTTCTAAAAGCGCCTTTTAAAGTTAAGCAAAGTGTGATGACAAAAAGCTGTAGCGACAGTTTATTTAATTTGAATAATGAAAGCTGAAAAGAGGTCTTCCGTCATTCATGATGTGTCCTTTCCCTTCATTTTTGACAATATATTTATTTATCTACCTCAACGAGGAAGAAGGAAGTTCGCGCCCAAAAAAAGTGTTGTGAAAATGCAAATCAGCTCTCGGTAAGCCATGTGAGCATTGTTTATTTCCTTGTCCTGATCCAAAGGAATGTGATTTCCTTTCTTTGTAAAAGGAAGTTGGGCACGAAAAAATAACCATAAAAGGCCAAAAGCCAAAGCAAACACCTTGCTGAATCCTATCGCAAAGTCTTTGTAACGTGAGGAGAAAATCTGTGAGGTAAGCATGATACTGTATGTACATAAAAACGAATACGTAATAAACTAAATCATAATTAAACTACCAAATAAAGGCATATAACTTGCATATTGAGGCAAAATGCTGTCGTTTATCAGTTAAAATTAATGACATATTTCCTGAAACATAATACTGGGAAAATTATTCGATAACTGCTGATCTCAGTCAACCTCATGATTTACAGTAAATATGGGCTCATTTGAACACGACAGAGGAAAACGCTAGACAGAAGAGAATGATATTTTCTTCATATGACTCACTGTTTGAATGTCAGTATTGTCTGCGTTCAGTTGAGCGTTTCTTTGATTTGCATTAGCGGATATTGGCAATACATATGGCAAGCCGTTTTGACATTTAATTTATAACCCGTACTGGTATTTTCATGTTACTTGTACGTATTGTTTTAGATACTAACTTAGTA
>CAIGQZ010002445.1:4244260-4259678 GCA_903798205.1 Danio tinwini | reverse complement strand
AGAGTTGTATGAAAGCAATTGATGCATGTCCAAAAGCATTTGCAATTAGTTGGAAGGAATGAGAAACTGCTACTATGATGTGCACAAATGACTAATTGTTTTGAGAAATGCATGAACTGTTTTGCAAATGTAAATAGTGTTGTGAGAAATGCACCAAAGCCACTGAGAAAAACTGTAAAAAAGCACTAGTATTTAAAGAATAAGCTCTAGTATCTAATGAATCAGTATAAGTACTTAATGGAGAAATAGTAGTATCTAAAAATAAGTACTTGTATCATGAAAATAGACTCTAGTTTGAGTTATAAGTTAAATGTTAAAATGGCTTGCCATACAATACATGGTGTGTGTGTGTGTGTGTGTGTGTGTGTGTGTGTGTGTGTGTGAGTGCGTGCGTGTGTGCACAAAATTCTATGGAATTTCAAGACCGCTCCTTGTATATAGGCTATATTTGTCCTATTTCAAAAATAACTGATAAGAACATGCATCTTAACTCTGCTGGTATTCATGCAGAATTTCAGAGAACAATCAGTAAAATAAAGCAGAGTAAAACAATTTAATTGCAAACAACTGGTCGGTAATTCGTATGCATTTCTGTACAGTCTCATTCAAATGTTTATATACAATCCCTTCATGTCCACAGAACATTATACGGTAACACTTTATTTTGATGGTCTATTTGAGTATTAGTAGACTGTCTGCTTAATATCTGTTGATACTGCTGCTAAACAGACATTTTACTGACTATAAAAAACTTTGCAAGTACATGTCAACTTACACTAACTGCATAGCGGTCAACATTGGGATGTGAAAATAAAGAATATGCACACCATAATAGGGGATTTCCCCGATCTCCCCACACACACACACAAAAAAAAAATAGTAAATAAACAGTTAAATGATCAGTAATATGTGTTATTATAATTATTTACAAAAGAAAAAATAAATAGTATACATTAGCAGCAAATACATTAGCAAACAGTTCAGCTTATTAAAATCAATAGCTATAATAATGAAATAAAATCAAGCTATCAAGTCTCATTAGCCGTTTCTTCACTGTATAACTCACACATTCTGATTAAAGAGCATCGAATGAATCTCTTATTTATTTAGAGTTTGTTTTCGTTTGATTACATTAAATAACAGGAGTCACTTTAAAAATGCAACCATCTAACGTTATAAAGCATTTGATTGCTTTCCTAACTTTTTATGCTCATTTAGGAGTAAATAAATTGTGTAAAAAAACCCACCAAGATTGACATGTGTAGATATTATTATTATTAATTATGTGTATGTCTGTTTAAACACGCACCCAAAACCCAGACTTTCGCTCCGTTTCAAATCACGTGTACAGAATCTGTTTGTGAAACAGCCTCTGTTTATCACTATGGAGCGCATCAGCTGACAGTCACGCACCGCTATATGACTGTTTTGAGGATTGCATATGAAGGGGAGACGACACCTGTAATAAAAGGAAAGGGAATCCCGCCGTTTTTAGATTTATTAACAAAGCGAAAGCACACACTGTAAAAAATGGCCATGATTTCAACGGTAAAAAACTGTAAAAATGCTACAGTAAAAATACGTAACCTGGTTAACAGTATGTTTCCTTAATTTATACGGCGAATAACCGTAAATTGACTTTTCTAGAATTCCCTGTATGGCACATCTCTTTTTATGCTTTTTGTTGACATTACTATTGATCTTTTTAGTTGTTTTCCCATCAGTGATGTTCATTAGATATTTATATTACATCATTTGTTGATAAACAATGTTTATTTCATGACTTTAATTTTATGTGTGTTACCATACTGGTGTTTAGTAGCTGTGAATGACACTGAACACCTTCTATACACTGATACACTTTTCTGCTTGTGGGAAAAGTTGATGTGATGAGCAGTGGTTCATTATGTATGAACTTTCTCATCACCACCTGCATATGGCTGTGTTAACCTGTCTATCTGTGTATCAAAATATGTGTAGATGTTGCTAATCAATATACAAACATATTACCTCTATAAATTTAAGATGTGCGGTAGTTTACTGTAAAAATTAGAAACTACTTTTACGGTTTGTACCGTACTTTTAATGGTTGAATACTGGTAAACACAGCTGCCGTTTTTTTTACCGTAAAATTTACGGATTTATTTTTTACAGCGCAGAACAGACTCACATTTTAAGAGCAAAGGGCGGCCCCTGGTGGTTTGGCGGTATGGGTTGCGTATAGGAAGGCTCTGCTTATTGCCACCCTTCAGAGAAAGACTGAAAATATGGGAGAAATACGGAAAAATACCTTTACGGGATGATAGCGGGATAGAACTGTAAATCCTGGGAAAATAAAAGGGTTGACGGGTATGCATCAACCCTAACCCCAACCTAACAGTCTACTTATAATCTAATGAGAATTAGTTGGCATGTTAATGTAACCTAAATTCAACAAACAGACCATCAAAATAAAGCGACACCCATTATACTGAGGTAAAGTTGGTTTTATATTTACACATTTAGACTTTCTCCTTAATAATATAATTTCAGAGAAGTATTCTTTGGGGAAATCATATTAGCAGCCAACGACTACCAAAGTATGTCGCTGTTCAGAGTCAATTAAATAGTTTTGAATGTTGTTTTGAAATCAAACTTGCATGCTAGTCCAGATGCTATTTCAATATAGAGTCCATGTCAAATGTAGTCACTGTTTAAAAACGAACGAATGTGCAAATGTAAAACCAACTTTACCTTAACAAGAGTTATTACTCTAGGTTTCATGGTTAATTGTCTTCAAAAACATTGAACATTTTTATACAAATCACACTGTAATGAATATACAAACGGGTGACTTGTTTAAAACTGTGCATATATTGCAAGCATTTTCCTTTCATAAACTGTAATAGCATACAAAAAATGTATAATTTACAGTACATTCTCGGAAATTAAGGTACGAGAGCTGTCACTGTACCTTTTTAAAAGGTATACATTTATACTTAAAGGGTCCATATTGGTACCTTAAAGGTGTATATTTGTAACCCTGGGTGTAACACTGACAACAGGGTTTGGATCCAAATGCAGGTTTAATACGGAAGTCGGGCAAGCAATGGTCAACATGGACAAACAGATATTTGCAGGCAATCCAGAGCGAGAGGTCAGAAGGCAGGCAGCAGGCAGGGATAGATAGATTAACAAGGCGAGGGTAAAAACACGGCAAAACAAGACAAAGGAAACGCGCTGTATCGTCAATTCAACAGATAACAAGACTCAGCGACTAGAGTTAGTATTTGTACTGCTTAAATAGTGTGTGTAATCAGTCCTCGACAATTCTCCGGTGGTGTGTGTGCAATCATTCAGGATCAGGAACTTGTGTGTGTGTGAGCGGAGTGCATGTATGGAGTTGTAGTCCATGAAATGGCAGATTTGTAGTCCATCAGCAATAGTTTTCCAGCAATCTATAGAGTCCAGATCGCTGGTGATCATGACAATATTGATTCATTAATTTTTCTTCAGTTTAGTCACTGATTTATCAGGGGTCGCCACAGCGGAATGAACCACCAACTATTCCAGCATATGTTTTATGCAGCTGATGCCCTTCCAAATGCAACCCAGTACTGAGAAACACCCGTACACACTCATTCACATCCACACACTCATGGCCACACATTATGGCCAATTTTGTTTGCTCAATTCACCTATATCGCATGTGTTTGAACTGTGGGGGAAACTGGAGCATCCGGAGAAAACCCACTTCAACACGGGGAGAACTTGCAAACTCCACACAGCAATCTTCTTGCTGTGAGATGACAGTGCAAACCACTGAGCCACCATGCCACCAAAGTGTATATTAGTAGCTAAAATTTTCAAGAGGTACACATTTGTACTTTTAAGGTACTAGTACGTACCCTTGAGGTATTAATAAGGACTTTTAGTTATAAACATGTACCTTTTGAAATGGTTTCACCCTAGTGACAGCACTTGTACCTTTATTTTTGAGCATAAACAATCCATTATTGTAAAGTAAAATAATGTGACAAGGAACAATTGATTGTGTTGCTATTTGTTTGTTTAAGCTATCATTCGACTTTTTTAACGTGTCTATTGCACTGTTTCCTGTGCCAACTAAAATTAAGCTTCAGTATTTAGTTCATTTTTATAGATTATCAAGATGCATAAAAGTTGTATAATAACCTTCAAGCTTATTTTCTTCAATTAATCAAAATAATATACGGGTTTTTTTGAGGGAGTCACCACTGCAGCCGTACAGTGCTGGGAGAATAGAAGCAGTTGTTGTGATTCTTACAGCTGTTGTGAAAGTGCTGTTGAGTCTTCATCTTCCCTTACTTGATTTCATCAAGTAGGACATGATCCTGGAATAACATCTACGTTGATCCTGGAAAGACATTCCAATCAGCCAATAAGAATTAAGGCAATTGTTTACAGTTTATGTTAAGTTTAGGATTACAGTTAGGTTTATGCACTTCTACATGATTGTTATCCAACTATTATTCTCCTCTAAATTTGGGAATAGTTTACAATTTTGGTTGTTTTTAGGGGTAGGGAATAGTAATGGATTACATTTTCCAACTAAAATGATGTTCCAGGATCAACATAGATGTTAATCCAGGATCGCATCTTACTTGACAAAATCATGACGTGTGTTGAGTCTTCATTTCGCGTTTACTCCCAAGCCATTAACAATTTACTGAACGGTACAAACGCACCATGTCCAGGGTCACTGAAAAGAAAGAGAAATATATATATATATATATATATAGCAGAACACTGAATATAACATAATTTTTAAATCAACATTTTAGTAATAGGTTGTTTAAGATGAGTTATTTACAATGAGATGAACTGAAACTAATTGAATTTATTAATTATTTTAACACAGGCTCATTGAAAATACATGTTTCAGCTTACTTTTTTTATAAACCCCAAAATATACTTACTTAAACTTACCTTTGTCTGTAGTTTTCTAGGTAAAATGAACACTGGGGGGCGGTATAATGGGTACAAATTGTGTTCCTTTTCGCATTAATGATATTAATAATCCCTTATTATTGACAAACAAGGGATTATTTTCATGCAGCTTTTTGCACAACACCAAATAAACACCACAAAACAATTTAACACCATCTATAATTTGTAATCAATATGTTTGCGTCACTGATATATCTCCATATACTTTTTCTGCTATTTTTGTATGTGCTTCTGCTGCAGAGTGCTCGGATTCGAGTCCGGTGAAGCACACTTCAACAAAATAGAAAATGCAATGTAAAATCAATGTGTTTGTAGTGCACTTTTCTTTTACATCTATTAAAAACACTATTAGTTGGGTTTAGGAAAGAGTTTAGTTCAGTGGTTTACTAGCTGATCTGTACGACAAGTCTCACCTTCCCCTGGATGTGTACAAGAGGGACGTGTATCTGAAATGTTCAACAAAATATACAACAAAATGTACCCTAAGTAACATATTTTAGTTTAGCTAACGTAGACAGCACCCTCTAGTGGATTTGTTAAACAAAACATACAACAAAATGTATCCTAAGTAATGTATTTCTCATTACCTAATGTAGACAGTGCCCTCTAGTGGGTTTGTTATACAAAACGTAAAACAAAATGTATCCTAAGTAATGTATTTCAGATTAGCTAATGTAGACAGAGCCCTCTAGTGGATTTGTAATACAAAACGTAAAACCAAACGTACCCTAAGTAACGCATTTCATATTAGCTTATATAGTTTTCGCCCTCTAGTGGGTTTTTTTATACAAAATGTACAACAAAATGTACCATATTTAAAAGTAACATATTTCAGATTAGTTAATGTAGACAGCACCCTCTAGTGGATTTGGTATACAAAATGTAAAATGAAACATACCCTAGGTAACGTATTTCAGATTAGGTAATGTAGACAGCGTCCTCTAGTGGATTTGTTATACAAAATGTACAACAAAATGTATACTAAGTAACATATTTCAGATTAGCTAATGTAGACAGTGCCCTCTAGTGGATTTGTAATCTGAAGCGTAAAGCGAAATGCACCCTAATGCCCCATTTACACGGGGCGCCAGCTTCAATGCTTCTTATTTATTTTTTCACTTTGATGGGTGACGTCAGGCATTGCCGAACTGCATTGTGGATCCGTCGGCGCTGCTTCAGTAGCATTGCTCACTGCAGAAGTTGGGACTTTCTCAACTTTTCAAGTGCCGACAGAAACGTCAGCCAATCAGATCGCTGTATGCAAATACACAAGCTCAGACAGTAGCCGATGGCTGACTAATTTCATTGGCTGACGCTGCTATGATGATCGTGTCACCCTCAACTTCAGACAACTCCCTCTGTCAAGCATTGACGCTGAAGCCCCATGTGAATAGGGAGCAAGTAACGTATTTCAGATTAGCTAATGCAGACAGTGCCCTCTAGTGGATTTGTTATACAAAATGTAAAATGAAACATACCCTAAGTAACATATTTCAGATTAACAAATGTAAACAGCGCCCTCTAGTGGATTTGTAATACAAAATGTACAACAAATCATATCCTAAGTAACATATTTTAAATTAGCTAATGTAGACAGCGCCCTCTAGTGGATTTGTTATTTGAAACGTACAACAAAATGTACCCTAAGTAACGTATTTCAGATTAGCTAACGTAGACAACACCTTCTAGTGAATTTGTTATGTAAAACATAAAACAAAATGTATCCTAAGTAACGTATTTCGTAGTGGATTTGTTATCCGAAGCATGCAATGAAATACACTGAGCATCGTATTTTACATATATGATACATATATTTCCAATGAGCCTGGACTAAATATTTCAGAATTGTAGTTGAAAGTGTGGATTACAAATCCGTTTGAAATGGAACTGGATGGTTTACTTTTGGCAACTAGACTGAAAATAATCAGTTTTATCTGATTTAATGCAACGAGTCATGCCTTGTGTATTTGTTGTAGACAGGCTGTACAATCTGTCAATCTGTCACCCAAACATGAAAGTTCTGTCATCATTTATTCACCCTTCACTTGTTCCAAACTAGTTTGAGTGTTTTTTTTTTGTTTGTTTTTTGTTCTGTTGATATTTTGAAGAATGCCAGAAATTTGTAACCATTGTCAAATTCCTTAGTGTTTGTTTTTTGTTGGTTGTTGGACTCAATAACCTTCAAGTCAAGGGTGAGTAAATGAAGTAAAAATTGTTTGGCCTTTAATGTGAAGGCAATTATTTATTATTTATTTTAAGCTTGTTTCTGTTAGGTCTATGTAATCCAAACCTCCAAGTCCAGACACAATATCAAAAAAAACAATCGCTAAACAAACAATATTATTATTTCATTGGAAAATAAGAACAAATTATCTGAAATATCTTAAGTTCTCAAAGAGCACCGACCAAATATTTGAGCTACCCCTAAGCGCTTTTTGTTTATTTTTTGAAAAATATTAAGTACTTCTTGTTTGCTTTATGGCTGCTGTATGTGATAAGTTACATATCATATGTTTTTATAGTGTTTAGCAGCAATGTTTGGAATTTTTTCCCTCTATTGCCTCGTTTTCACTGACTGGTACAGTACGGTACGGTACGGGGTCACCTTTATCAGGCTTGCGTTTCCACTACCAAAGAGTATCCTTTTGGTGGGCGTGGTGTACGACAGCAAGTTTCAGTCAACATCATTCTCGCTCGAATAAATGTCTACAGTAAAGCTGTACAGGTCATTCCCATATTATATGAGAAGCACTTCTCACAAAACAGATGCTTTATACTTATAAATACTTGTGTATTAATGCTTATTTCTAACTTTTTTATTAACATAATTTGATTATAACTGCAGATCAATGATGAATGACGAGTGTGAATAGCCTACTGTAACGTCTGCGATTATATAAAATAAATAAATAAATGAACATATTTAAACACATACAGACCCTTACAGACCCTTTGTTCGTGATTCAGGTTGCTGAAACAATTTGCTCCTGTGTTTTGTCGGGCTTCTCCTTTGTTTGTTTGCGCTTTACTCTTGCGTTTGTCCTTTTCTTTTCTAAACAGATCAGATGTCAGAGACACTTCAATAATCACACACACCTTATTATCATCAGCTCAAGAAGTTTGTTATATCAAATCTAGACGAGATTGCGAGCTCCCTTGAGAAAGAGAAAACCTCGCGCTTTTAGACGGCCTCGTAAAACAACACCAGGACACGGCAGATTTTGTTCTTCTTGGCTTTGTGGCTGTTCATCAAGACAACGACAAGGCTTGTTTGAGCTTGGGTCATCCATGGCTCGTTATTATATGCAAATAGTATTACAATGTAAAGGGGCGTCCCAAATCAAAACATGGCAGTTCCTTTGTTTTCATTCTGGCTAGCTTTACAAGCTTGTGACGTTGCTCTGTAACCAATCAGCGTTCAGCTCCGCATACCTTTTGGTATCCTTCCTCGTGTTTGGTACCCTTTCGAAATAGTCCAAAAAGTGATGATAAAAATTAAACATGGCAGTTTGATCATGTTTTAGGTTGCTAAAAGAATCATTTGCCCTTTGTTTTTTTTTGCTTCACTCTCACGTTTGCCCGTTTCTGAAAGGATCGGATGTCAGAAGCACTTTAATAAATCACACACACGTTATTATCATCAGCTTAAGAAGTTCGTTATTTCAAATATAAATGCGACTCAAACTTTTTTTTTTTTTGGAAAGATTGTTGGTTGTAGTGATTAGGTAGCTTTACATGTACAAAGGAAAATTTAGACCTGTTTAAAAGTATTTAAAAGTGCTGTATGTAAGTTTTTGACTCTTCTAAAGCATAAAAATACCATAATATGTGTGCAGATATTTAAGAAACATCCTAAGTGAACAAACTTGTTTAACTGAAAAACAATGCTGAAGTCAGATATTCTGCTTTGAAAATGTTTTTTCCGTGCCGAGCGCTGTTTTTGTTTAGGTAAATTTAACCTGCACAATGCCAGTTTAGCCGATTATAATTCAGCACCCCGGGTTGCCTTGTTGGAAAACAGCGTATTTCATTCATTCATTCAGAAAGGCTCTGAAAACATGCGTCCGTGACCAAAAATGCATGCTCCGGTCAACATAGCAGATGTCGAAATGAGACAGATTCAGTTCTACATGAGGTTATTAATTAGCAAATGATATAAATATAACAAACGTAAACATTAGGTGGGCAGGTTACATTGTAACCGCGTGTCCTAACAACACGCTTCATGATGAGATACGTAGTGATGAGCAATTTGGCTGTTTGCACCAGACGAAACACGACAGAAATGTAAATACAGCCTTTCAGAACCACAGAATATGCACTCACTCACGAAACGGTAAGGTTTATAATCTATTTATTCATATTAACCCTCTTTAACATCATTAAATGTAGATGCTGAATCACTCATATGTGTTTAGTTCTAAAGTTCAATGTCAAACGGTTTATTGTATTTTCTGAGGTGAACTATCTGCTGTTGCTTTCAGTATATGGCAATAAATGTCATGTAAAATGGCATTCAAACTCACATTGTTAGCATTTAGCACTGAATAAAGCACACAAGGTTTACCTGAGGTGATCACTGTCATTTTCTGTTGTTCAGCTTTGAGAAATAGAAGCCGTTTCTACAATATCAATTCGAGGTGTTGCTTGGGACAAAAACTCCTTTTAATATGGAGAATATTCCCTCTATTGCGTGTCGTTGCTTTTATTTAGAACACAGTTTAAAATCACTTACTGCTGTATTCAATCCAGCAACCCGCGCTTGCGTTTATTTTGATCTGGGAGTGCAATACCTAGTTCAACCACTGGGTGTCAAACGTACATACTGCTCCTTTAAGACCTACAACACAATATATATTTAGTGAGTTTAAGACTTTAAGGCCTAAAAGTTTGTTTTTGAAAGACATTTTAAGATATTATGAACACTCAGAAATTTAACATAAAACAATTAAGCTGTCCCAAAAAAAACTTAAAAATTGTGTTTTAAGTCATTTTAAATGGGTAGCTTGAACAAGCAGCAAAAGTCATTTTTTGACTATACAGTGGTCCCTCGTTAATCGTGGAAGATATGGTTCATGAAGCTTTTCAGCTTTTGCGTGGATAATGTTGACATCAGCGTAATGTTCTTTATCCTGCAGTCACTGATCCACAAAGCTAAAGCAGAATCTATCCTTAAGGGGGTCGCACACCGGATGCACCGCACACATGATATTTGGAAATAACACTCACCAGACATGTGATTTAAAATGAAATTATTCAGATGGCGCTCTGTGGCACAGCAGAATTATAATTAGTATCCTGAGTGGTAGCTGGGCGCCGCAGTCAGCCACTGACTTGCGGTGCCAGTGTGCGTACACTGATGTAAACCTATGTTTACAATTCTAAAATGCACTGCACTGCGTGGCACGGTGCATCCGGAGTGCGACGCCCTTTACGAAGGTCTTGCTGCGGACAGTTACAACAGAATTCACACTACTAGCGATTAAAGTTTTATGTTAATTTGACAAGCTGAACACATTCTATACTGTTCAGGAGACAGAGAGAAGATGATTGACAATGATCTATCAGGACACAGAAAGTCAAATTACACAAAACAACATATGTGAAACTGCAAGGCTGCGAAAGGTGAACCGCGTTATAGCAGGGGACCACTATATAATGTAGAAAATGCTGGGTTCCACACAATCGATTTGTGTTGGGACAACATGAAGGAATTAAGTAAACTTATTCATTTAAATGGATTGAACATAAAGCAATTAAGTTGTCCCAAATAAAACTCAAGAATTGTGTTGTTTCAGCTCATTTTAAATGGGTAATTTGAACAAGCAGCAAAAGTCATTTGAGTGTAGTAAAGAAAAGCATTGTCATACCAGTCAAAATAGTGCTGCCCTTCATAGGTGCCGTCATGCTGTCCATTATCAGCCATCTCCAGTTCTACACCGAGATAGTGGTCAGGGGAGTTGTGCGTTTTGCCAAGGTAACGTAAGGTCCCGGTGCAGATCCGTCCAGACGGTAACATGATTCGGACCCTGTGTCCAGTTTTCAGGTCCATGGGAGAATGGGGTACAAACACTCGATGAAGTCCACCTCCACTCCTCCAAGACCTTACACTGAAAAAAGAAAGCGTCTGGATGTGTAAATATGTGTTTTTTTTCCCAATTTCTGTTTAACAGAAAGAAGGTTTTTTTTACATATTTCTAATCATAATAGTTTTAATAACTCATCTCTAATAACTGATTTCTTTTATCTTTGCCATGATGACAGTAAATAATATTTAACTAGATATTTCTCAAGATACTAGTATTCAGCTTAAAGTGACATTTAAAGGCTTAAATAATTTTGATTATTTTGACCCATGAAAACAATATGTTATTGGTTATTGTGGATAATAAACCAGTCTTTAAAGAGCGCTTATTTTGCATTATAAATGGCCATATTTTGGTTTTGGGGGTCTCCAACAAGCTGAAATGCATACAAGGTCAAAAAACGCTTTCATTGTCTTATAATATGCATTTATTTGACCTAATTATCCCAACGACTCATATATGATATGCCAGCGATTCATTTGTTCCCAAACCCCTCCTTAGCGCGATGCTAATCTGCACCGATTGGTCCGATGACCCAGTCTGTTGTGATTGGTCGACTGCATTCAGCGCGAGACAGAGAGAAATGCCCATTATGGCTATGAAGTTGCAGCCAGAGAGTATGTGAGAGCCCAATGCAAGAATGCAATAAAGCATTGCAGTCAAACACCAGCATATACTCTACTCTTAATGCTAACCCTAAATAATAACAACGACACACATTCAGTATTAATCCACACAGTGGCAAAGTTAAACTATTTAGAAAATTGACTGTGCATGTATGAACAGCTGATGGTGGCCAAAGCAAAGACAAAAAGTAGAAGATCATGAGAAATGCATTTAAATTGGTAAAGGAAGTAGCACGCGTCACGTTTTCAACTTGGTTTTGGATGCAATATGTGAACAGCCCCATAAAGATTTAACCTGAGAGATAAAATACAAGCATAATCTATAATATAGATTAGTGATTACAAGCCATGCGACACTTATATATTATAATCCGGAGGATGAAGAAACTGGTCCATATGAACTCTAACAGTTACTGACAAAGTCCCTGTCAAAGTCTGACAAAGTCCCATACATAATAGTCTCTGCTGCTCTTTCCTCTAATAGCAAAAGGCTGACGAATCCCGCGTTGCAGCGTAGGTCATTGTATAAAAAATCTGAAAAATGCCAGGAACAAACACAGCACACGGTTGGCTATACTGTGATATGGTTGTGAAAATGAACTTTAACCCTTTATTCCCTGCAGCCGAATCTGTCAGTGATCGTCATCTTCGCGTTATGATCAGTTCCATGATCCCCCACTCTCCTCTAGTGTCTGAAGGGAAAGCGCATTCACATTTTACCAGAACCGGTACTACATATTTGGTGATGTACCATATCAATGGCTGCAACCGAAACCGCCTACTACTGAGTAGGTACTGCATTTGAATTTAAACATACTACTTGGCCGTTAGAAAAGTGCATTCTATACAGTATGAATGGAATTCGGACGTACTACATCCACCATTTTGTCATGGTCACGTCATCTACCTCCTTCACTCCCATTCATGAATTCTCTCTAGGGGCATTATGGGATAGCGCAGCGTGCATGGGATGCGCACTTCAGAATCTCACCGGAAGTAGTAAGTCATACGGGTACTTCTCACATACTGACTTTCGAATTTTATGAATTCGGATATACTACTCGGCTCACATACTGATTTTAGCGTACTATATAGTATGGAAGTATGCCATTTCGGATGCAGCCAACATCTATGCGTTCAAGCAAAACATCTGAACCCAACTCGATTCATTTATTTGACTCTGAGTCGACTATTTAGTTAAAGAATAAAGTTTTATTTACGGTGCACTTTCGGATTTAAACCTCAGCTGGATGTTTTCATTCACTCAGAGCTATGTCTCTTATCCAGCTTATCTTATCCAGAACTTATCCAGCACATGTTTTACGTAGCGGATACCCTTCCAGCTGCAACCCATCTCTGGGAAACATCCATACACACTCATATAAGGACAATTTAGCCTACCCAATTCACCTGCGCTGCATATCTTTGGACTGTGGGGAAAATCGGAGCACCCGGAGGAAACCCACGCAAACACAGGGAGAACATGCAAACCGACCCAGCCGAGGCTCGAACCAGAAACCTTCTTGCCTCTCGCCCCCTCTTTAAAACATAGTTGATATTTTTCATTTATACTTGTCTTCTTTGTGTCAGATTTTTTGTACATTTTTCTCTTCAGTTCAAAGTTAATAATGTTGTGATTCACTATATACAGTAATTGGTTTGTAATGAAGACATTGATATGAGGAAATAAGAATAGAAAAAGATGCTTTAAATAGACCCTCACTAAAACATGGGAATATGTGCTTGGTGTGATTGGTCATTGACTGCATTCCTCAGTGAACTGTTCCTGTTTATTCCACAGTTCTGAGGAACACTTGACTGTGACAGCGGTTTTCAGTGACAGGAGCTGGGCATGAACGAACATAAATACCTGATGTTAGACATGGCAGAAGTGGCTCTGGACTGGCAGGAGGTTTGACTTCCATACAAACTCTTTTGCTCAACACCATCTCTAAGCAGATCCATATCAAGCCTCTTTTGCTGGTGTGTCTGTCTGAGACCACCTATGGAAAGTGGGAAGAGACTGTCTCATTTTTCCCCATTCTTTTTAACAGGGTTTCTGACTGCAAGTCAGATCTGATTTATAGGTATAGTAGGGATAGTTCACCCAAAAGAGAAAATGTACTCAATATTTACTCTCTCACGTGTTTCCAAACTATTTTTGAACACAAATGAAGATATTTCAAAGAAAGCTGAAAACCTGGAATGACTTCCGTAGTAGGAAAAACAAATACACTACTTGACAAAAGTCTTGTCGTCGATCCCAGTTGTAAGAACAAGAAATATTAACTTGACTTTTAGTTGATCATTTGGAAAAGTGGCAGAAGGTTGATTTTTCAGATGAATCATCTGTTGAACTGCATCCCAATCATCACAAATACTGCAGAAGACCTACTGGAACCCGCATGGACGCAAGATTCTCACAGAAATCGGTCAAGTTTGGTAATGGTTTGGGGTTACATTCAGTATGGGGGTGTGCGAGAGATCTGCAGAGTGGATGGCAACATCAACAGCCTGAGGTATCAAGACATTTGTGCTGCCCATTACATTACAAACCACAGGAGAGGGCAAATTCTTCCGCCTCCACATCAAAGTTCCTGAAAGCAAAGAAGGTCAAGGTGCTCCAGGATTGGCCAGCCCAGTCACCAGACATGAACATTATTGAGCATGTCTGGGGTAAGATGCAGGAGGAGGCATTGAAGATGAATCCAAGGAATCTTGATGAACTCTGGGAGTCCAGCAAGAATGCTTTCTTTGTCATTCCAGATGACTTTATTAATAAGTGATCCACTGCACCATGACTTTATATTCTGTACTGTACATTATTTTTGTTCAGTGACAAGACTTTTGTCTAAGCAAAGTCAGACCTTACTGTCTTAATTAAATAATTGAAAATCAAGGCATGATCATATTTTATTTTGGTAAAATAAGCATAATCTAGAGGCCTTTGCCTTTCATATAAACCACTTCTGATACCAAATGATCAACTAGGAGTCAAGAGTCAAGACTTTTGTCAGGTAGTGTTCTTTGGAAATCAATGATTACAGGTTATACTTTTGTTTTTTTCTAAATATCTTCTTTAGTGTTTAACAGAAACACATAATGTATTGAAACAAGTTCAAAAGGTGAGTAAATGATGACAAAATTGTCATTTTTTGTGAACTGTCCCTTTAATCCTTTTAATGGCCTTATTCATGCCCTTTTTATTATTCGTATTGCCATACAGAACCCATGAACCACAGGTGCTATTTTTTACAATATATATTTTTATACTATTTGATTGTAACCACTGAGTTTCACAATAACACACAGTTATTAAACTATATTACTCTGAACTGAAATTAGAAATGGCCTCGGAGACCATTTAAAATGTCAATTCATTTGAAGATATTTTAAAATATTCAAGGCTGTAAAAAGAAAAGACTTACTAATACACTCCTCTGTAAAAACTCCATTTTCCAGGCCAGACTCTGTAAAGACCTCATTTGTTTCTTCTGAATCATTGTCTCTGTACAGCATTCCAGTCCGAACCAGAATCTCTGAGGTCAGCTGAAAACATCACATGCCAGTTAAAAAGCAGCGTTTACACACACACACACACACACACACACACACACACACACACACACACACACACACACACACACACACACACACACACACACACACACACACACACACACACATACATATAAACTCAATCCTCACATAAACACCCACATTAACACACGCACATAC
>CAIGQZ010002445.1:4211779-4222210 GCA_903798205.1 Danio tinwini | reverse complement strand
ATCTTTTTAAGTCAACTAATCGCTTCAAAAGCAACACTGTAATCCATCTTTTTTTAACTAAATGTGCTAAAAGTCAACTAATCGCTTTAAGTCAACTAATCGCTTTAAAAGCAGCATTTTAACCCAACTTTTCATGCAGTCAACTAATCACTTTAAGTCAACTAATCGCTTTGAAAGCAATGCTTAAGCCATCTTTTTTATGTGGTCAACCAAATCGCTTTAAAAGTCAACTAATCGTCTTGTTTTAACCCATCTTTTTAAGGCAACTAATCGCTTTAAAAGCAACACTGTAATCCATCTTTTTCAACTAATCATGCTAAAGTCAACTAATCTCTTTAAAAGCAGCATTTTAACCCATCTTTTTATGCATTCAACTAATCATTTTGTCAACTAATCGCTTTAAAAGCAACACTTAACCCATCTTTTTTATGTAAACCAATCGCTTTCAAAGTCCACCAATCATCTTGTTTTAAGACATCTTTTTGAGTTAAGTCAACTAATAGTTTAAAAGCAATGGGTTTATATTTTTTAATGTAAATTCAACTAATTACTTTCTTATAGTGCTAGTAATCACTCTTTAGCCCAGGGTACAATGCAGCAAAGCATTGAGTTAGAGAAATTATTTAGCCCAAACATGTAATGAAAGCCAGTATCAGGAAATCCCAGAAATCCCTGTTAGTCATCACAACACCCACAACCCTCCTTGTGTCCTTCTCTGCATTTTTGCCATACACACCACTACAAAGGGGGAATTGTTGTGGGAAAGTCTTGATTTCACCTGCTGAAATTACCTTCAAAGTCCATCTTGGAGCAAAGCGACATGCCGGTTTTTCAGCAGCCCTCTCGACCTGCCCCAAATACACAGATCCAGACTTCTTCAAGCACAGCAGTTCATGTTTCTGCTCAACAAAGAACTGTACACTGTAATTGCACAGAACACATGAGACAGAGCTGGATTTCACGAGAGTCCAGTTTCTTTGGTTCAGGTTAACAGTCATTTGTGTGGAGCATTGCTGAAACTGGAAGTAACTGCTATTGAATTCCTTGTGGTATTGTGAGACGCTTTTCAAATTTGCAAATAGCAATTACAGACCATAGGTTAAGTTTTTATACGTCATCTACACTCACCGGCCACTTTATTAGGTACACCTGTCCAACTGCTCGTTAACACAAGTTTCTAATCAACCAATCACATGGCAGCAACTCAATGCATTAAGGCATATAGACATGGTCAAGATGATCTGCTGCAGTTCAAACCGAGCATCAGAATGGGGAAGAAAGAGGATTTAAGTGACTTTGAACGTGGCATGGTTGTTGGTGCCAGACGGGCTGGCTTGAGTATTTCAGAAACTGCTGATCTACTGGGATTTTCACACAATGATCTTTAGGGTTTACAGAGAATAGTCTGAAAAAGAGAAAATATCCAGTGAGGGGCAGTTCTGTGGGTGCAAATGCCTTGTTGATGCCAGAGGTAAGAGGAGAATGGCCAGACTGGTTCCAGCTGATAAAAAGGCAACAATAGTTTAAATAACCACTCATTACAACTGAGGTATGAAGAAGAGCGTCTCTGAACACACAACACGTCCAACCTTGAGGCAGATGGGCTACAGCAGCAGAAGACCACACCTGGTGCCACTCCTGTCAGCTAAGAACAGGAAACTGAGGCTAAAACTTGCACAGGCTCATCAAAATTGGACAATAGAAGATTGGACAAACGTTGCCTGGTCTGATGAGTCTCGATTTCTGCTGTGAGATTTGGATGGTAGGGTCAGAATTTCAACAACATGAAACCATGGATCCATTCCTCCTTGTATCAACAGTTCAGGCTGCTGGTGGTGTTGGTGTAATGGTGTGGGGGATATTTTCTTGGCACACTTTGGACCCATTAGGACCAATTGAGCACTGTGTCAACACAGCCACAGCCTACCTGAGTATTGTTGCTGACCATGTCCATTACTTTATGCCCACAGTGTACCCATATTCTGATGGCTACTTTCAGCAGGATAACACACCATGTCATAAAGCGTAAATCATCTCCGACTGGTTTCTTGAACATGACAATGAGTTCACTGTACTCAAATGGCCTCCACAGTCACCAGTTCTCTATCCAATAGAGGACCTTTGGGATGTGGTGGAACGGGAGATTCGCATAATGGATGTGCAGCCGACAAATCTGCAGCAACTCTGTGATGCTATCATGTCAATATGGAGCAAAATCTCTGAGGAATATTTCTAGTACCTTGTTGAATCTATGCCATGAAGGATTAAGGCAGTTCTAAAGGCAAAAGGGGGTCCAACCTGGTACTAGTTGTACCGAATAAAGTGGTCGGTGAGTGTATATGTACAGCTGAAGACAAAATTATTAGCGAAATTGTCATTCTTTTCCAAATATTTCCCACAATGAACAAAATGCTGGGTTCCACACAAATTCTTCATTGTCCTAACACAAATAGAGTAAGTTTGCTTAATCATTTTTACAAATTTAGGTGGATTGAACATAAAGAATTAAGTTGCCCCCCCCCCCAAAAAATTAAGAATTATGTTGTTTTAACTCATTTTAATAAAGTTTAAACAAGCAGCAAAACAACTGTTTTTGAGTACAAGTAGTGCTGTTTACCGGAGAGATTATTTTCCAATTTTAATAACCAACTCCCGTAGGCTTTGCCATGATGAAAGTTACTTCTGCAAGAGATTCTAGTATACTAGTAAGACACTAAAATACAGCTTAATGTGGAATTTGAAGGCTTAACTAAAGGTTAATTAGGTTAACTAGGCAAGTGTTACGTGCAATGGATCACAAGGATAAAACAGGAATAACAGGGAACACATGGACATCCTAAGAGTAGCGATAAAACAACAGACAACTGGAGGGTAATACAAGAGAGTATATATAGTGAAGGAGACAATGGGCTTAATAAGCAAACGAGATGACGAGGGGGTGGAGACGATAAACAATAAAGGCAACTAATAAGGATGACTAAGGAAACAAGGGTGAATTAAGGTGACAAGCTGGGAACACAGGAATACACACAAAGACAAATCAGGGGCTAGTTAGGTTAATTAGGCAGGTCATTGAACAAAAGTGATTTATTCTGTAGCCAACTGAAAGAAAATCTTAAAGGGGCTAATAATATTGGGCGTTATTCACTAAAAATGCCTATGCACTTTTTTTGTCAGATGTGTGTACACAAAGTCACGATTCATCCAAAACTTTTATTTTTTCACTCATTTTCCTCTCTTACTGTACGTTCACACCGAAAGCAGCGAGAGCGTCAAAGGTTGCTCTGGCCGCCCTAGCGACAACGCTGTCTGCCTTCAGTTCCGGTGGCGAGAGCGTCAAAATTCACTACATTGGTCTCGTATTTAAAGGAGCTGTTGCTGCATATCATATCAGTTACACTCCCGCATAAAACATGCTTTCTAGCGTGAAGATGTTGCACACTTATTATCAAATTCACTTAACTACGGAAGATCTAGTTGCATGTGGTGTGGCTTTGCTTTGCTTTGTCCATATGCCTGAAATATTCTGAAGCAGCAATACTGTTTTGTATTGTCGCATGAAATTCCCGGGTTTTTTTTTTAGAAAAAAAAAATATAACATTGATGCACATTAGTAACTCATACTTTTTTAATATATGTTCCTGTAAGAAAACATTGCACATAATTGGAAATCCAGCGACCGCAATAATCAAACCCCTGGGAACAACTGTGGTCGGAACTAAAGTTCACAGTGACTGTGTTCTCTGGACTCCTCTCAAACGGTGGACTTCTACATTTCGATTGCTTGCCGCCGAACCGCGTCATAGCTCATTACCATAAAGTTGACTTGATTTCAACTCTCCTCGACGCCCACACTGGCGAAGATGCGCCGCGCTGCTTCTTGTCGCTTATCGCCGCCGGCTCCCATTCAAAATGAATGACTTGCGGCTACTTTGACTCTCTCGCCGCTTTCGGTGTGAACGTACAGTTAGTCTCTTATTTATTAAGGGTCGCCACAGCGGAATGAACCGCCAACTATTCCAGCATATGTTTTACACAGCGGATGCCCTTCCAGCCCCAACCCAGTACTGGAAAAACACCAATTCACACACAAACACACAGTCATACACTATCGCCAATTTAGTTCATTCAATTCACCTATAGCGCATGTGGACTGTGAGGGAAACCGGCGCACCCAGAGGAAACCCACACGGGAGAACATGCAAACTTCACACAGAAATGCTAACTGGCCCAGCTGGAACTCAAACCAGTGACCTTCTTGCTGTGAGGCGACACTGAGCCACCGTGTCTCCCTTCATCAAAAACTTTCATCCTAAAATTGACTGCAAATGTACAAAAAAATTAAACGAATTAAACCATGAGTACACAATCATCGTGTCTGCCTGGGGCCTAACAAGCATGTATACCAGCATGTAAAACAAATCATGCAAATAATGAGTATTATGGCTCGTTTCCACTGTCAAAAGGCGTACCGAACCATACCGTACCGTGCCACTTTTTCGGCACCCTTTCGAAAGGGTACCGAACATGAGAAAGGGTACCAAAAGGGTCCCAAAGGCGGAGCTAGATGCGCAGCTGAACGCTATTGGTTTACAGAGATACGTCACAAGCTCATGCAACAAGCCAGAATGAAAACAAAGGAGCCGCCATGTTTTCATACACAGCCAAGAGACTATATATACATATAATAACATATAATAACGAGCCCTGTTCGATCTGGGCTCAAACTAAACTTGTCGTCGTCTTGATGAACAGCCACAAAGCCAAAAAAAGGAGCAGATTTTACCCTGTGCCCCGTAGTTTTTTGGCGAGCCAGTCTGAAGCGTGAGCAGTTTTTTTGCTTGCGCTCGTCGCGCTTCTTTATTTGAAATAACAAACTTCTTGAGCTGATGATAATAACGTGCGCTTGATTATTGACGTGCTTTTGAAACCTGATCCTGTCAGAAACTGACAAACGCGAGAGCGACGCGCCAAAAAACAAAAGGAGAAGCCGGAAATAAAGGAGCACATTATTATTACAGCAAACGTGAACAAACTGCCATGTTTAACTATTATCATCACCTTTTGGACTATTATGAACTCTGAATGATGGAATTACTCTCCAACAAGAGGCTACACGTGCTGCTGAAGATTACAGACACATTTAATCATGAGATGTCTGCACTGACTGGGCTATATTTCCTGCTGTTTTGAACCTAAATAAGGACTAAATGTCTGCTGTGTGTAGTTTTTCTGTAAGTGGTAACATATCGGAGACTGTAAGAGTCTGTATGTGTTCATATATGTTCATTTATTTATTTTATATAATTGCAGACGTTACAGTAGGCTATTTCACACTGTCATTGATCTGCAGTTATAATCAACTCATGTTCATAGTAAAGTTAGTAATAAACATTTATACACCAGTATTTGTGTGTGTAAAGCATCTGTTTTGTGAGAAGTGCTTCTCATATGATATGTGAGCGACCCGTACAGCTTTACTTTAGACATTTTCTTGAGCGAAAATGATGCCGAGTGCAACTTTCTGTCGTACACCTCGCCCACCAAAAGAGTACCATTGGTACCCTTTTAGCAGTGGAAATGCAAGCCTGATAAAGGTGACCCGTACCGACCCGTACCGTCCCTTACTGTACCAGTCAGTGGAAGCGAGCCAGTAGATTGGTATTGTATGTTATTATATGGTAATACATCAAATGTAAACCTCTCATCTCGTGGATGCTCATTTAGAAGACTCCAAATTCACTAACAGAAAAACAAGTTTCACACGTCCAAATGTGCATATAAATATGATCAGACAGATCGACCTCAAGACATGGACATTTTATAAATGCAGCAGATTCAGGTGCACATGCAAGCTGAGACTCCATGCAATGCTTTTAATGCATAGACCTAACCCCACCAATAACCCTACGCCATACAGCAGGGGTGTCCAAACTCGGTCCTGGAGGGCCAGTGTCCTGCTGAGTTTAGCTCAAACGTGCTTCAACAAACCTGCCTGGAAGTTTCTAGTTAATCTAGCATACCTAGCAAGAGCTTGATTAGCTGGTTCAGGTGTGTTTGATTAGGGTTGGAGCTATTCCAGGACACTGGCGCCCTCCAGGACCGAGTTTGGGCACCCCTGCCTAATGCTGTGTTCACACCAGACACGGTACGCATGGATAAATCACAAATTATAAATAAGATAAAATAACATTTTTAATTTACTCGTTTCATTCGCCCGTCAAATCTGCTTCATTCGCACATCAAATTCACATCACAATAGACGTGGATTCATGTCATGGGCAGGACGGAGACTCTAGCTTCATTGTTAAGTGGCTAACATTGATTTTATTGAGAGAATAGCTGTGCTTTTGGAAGACTTAAAAACTGCGTTGATTCGTTTGGAGCCGTGCCTGAGGCCACTAGATCCATTCAAAGGTGCACCCAGCTCTGTGAGTTCATAAACTCTTCCAGAAACTATACCTGGATGATGGAGGCTTTCAGCGGTGCTTCAGACTGAGTCAAGCCCAGTTTGATGAACTGTTGTCCGGTGTCGGCAGGAGGATTTTCCCCTGGGACACCAACAACAGGCGCTACGTCATAATCATGCCCCTACAAGAGAAAGCTCCTGATTGGTTAATGCGGCGCGAATGTCCACTGAAGTTCAGATTTTCCAACTCGTGCAATTCGCTCGTCAATCACACAAAACGCTCAACTCACGCAGCTTCATTTGCACAAATCGTGTCATTCGTGCTGCCTTATTTGCGCGTATCACACCCCAGGATGTCTGTTTGCGTCTTTGCATTGAAATCACCACATAAGCCTTAAACAGTCACTAAAGGCACTACAGAATATTACGTTTTCAAATAAATGCAGAAATTGCATGTTTTCTATTAATGGTGCACCAGCTTGGTTTGCGGTGCCAACTGCTGGACCCTCATAGCTTGTTAGTCAAGCTAAGCATTAACATATTATCAGAGCTAGATTTTAGCCTGATAGGTCAACGCTATCTCACGGCAATTCATAACTTTTTAATTTAGTGACTAATTCATATGAATTTGTACAATCTCAATCGTACAATTTAGTACAATTTGCTTATCCCCTATGACTGTTGGTTTTAGGCGTGGGGTTTGGTGTCACATCTCCTTTTAAAAATCGTACATTTTCATATGACTGAACTTGTACGAATTCGTACGACTGGCAAAATGTAAAATATTTACGTTTTTTCATGACATCAGGCTGGATAGGTTACACAGACATTGCTTTGCATGAAAACCCATCAATCTTTCACAGCGTATTCAAAATGTAATACTCACTACTCCCTACTTTTTACACATACTGTATTTTAAGTAGTGTTTACAACAGAAACCTATTACCTACTTGCACTACATTTCTGGCAAGTAAAGGTACTTTTACTTGAGAATGACTTTTCTGGCCTTTTGACTTTCCACCACTTCCTCTCACTCAGGGTGCGTCTCAACTTACTATCTTGTTCAGTAGTCAGGCCACTGATCAGGGAGTCCATTTTAAGTGCTGTCTCAATTGCAAAATTTTTCCAGGTTACTAAAACATTTGCTTTCTGAAAAGTTCCACAATGCACAGTGTAAATCGACAAACATAGCTAGACAGGTTAAGAGCAATCTAGCAAAAGGTTATAATTGCTTATTGGTTGAAATGTTGCTTGTATATAATACAATCAAAATATTCAATAAAAATATTCTGCCGTTGGTCATAAATTTGATTTTTGATGTTGTACAACAACAACGTTTTCATGTCACAGTGAGTGTCCCAATGTATAGTGATCTGAGCTCATCACTGTCCTTTCCAGTCTCCATTTTAGTGTACATAATCTACTGATCCATGACCTCGGTAGATAGGGAGCTGATTGAGATGCTTTGTTTTGCCTTTTCTTGCCTGTGTGTTGATCTCTGAGCTGATTGGTATTTTTATGATAGTTGGCTGTCTGGCTCGACCCTTTGTCTGTTTATTGGATTACTCTATTGGATTACTCTATCTTCTTATGCTTCTTTTAATGGTTTTGACCTCTGCCTGCTTGACCATCCGGATTATAATAAAGCTGCACATGAAACCTCACCTCGGGTGTCACCCCTGTCCATAACAGAAGACTGACCATTCCACGTTCCAGCAGCATCATATGGATCCAGGAGTGCACAGCATCTGCCTCCGTCATGGTAAGCGTCCCCTTGAGGCCAACATTCACTATTTTGTGGACAATAGTAACAACTATGATTTACTGGATTGTGCACTTAGTGACTTTTTTCTTTTATGGACTAAACAGACCACTAAAAACAGCCTTCACCTGTGATGGTCCTTGGGGGACCGAGTGCAAGATGGAGAAGGACACCCCTAAATATTTTTGGGATAGTACTAGTAAACAGCAAGGACGGCTGGAAATGGGTCTTGAAAAAGATACCACCTTAACACTGTTCTCACTTTAGTTTTGGTCCAAGGTTCCCCAAACTTACTCTCCTGCTCCATGGCTGAGCTGACAGAATGGCCACTGCCAGTTTGCCAGCTCTCAAAAAGTGAGACCCCAGTCTGCCAGTTCCAAAGATACCTGCTACCAGTCCACAGTCAGCTCACAAGATGACTATTTGTTTAGAGTCTCTCCCTATTATAGTTTCTGTTCCTGAGTATTAAAAATCACAAGAGCGTTGAGTAACAAGAATAGCCACCACCACCTGAGCTGCCAGAGGTACCATAGCAACTACTGCTAAAGCCATGACCATCTGACCCCCCAGAGCCATCTGGCCAGACAAAGTTGTCTGTACTGCCAAAGCCTCCTGACCCACCAGAGTCTTCTCACCCCCACAGCTGTCTGACCAGACAAAGCTTTCTGACCTGCCAGTGCCTCCCTCCTGACCCAGAGCCTCCTCATCCACAAAAGCCCTGGGACCCACCAGAGCTGTCTTACTCACCAGAGCCATGTGACCCACCAATACCTTCTGACCCAGAACCTCCTTATCCACCAAAGCTGTCTGACCTGAAAGTTTTTCCTAACCCAGGGCCTCTTGATCTACCAGAGCTGTCTGAACAGCCAGTGCCTTCTGACCCAGGGTCTCCTGATCCACCAGAGCAGTCTGACCCACCAGTGCCTCCTGACCCAGAGCTTACTGATCCACCAGAGCAGTCTGATCCACCAGTGCCTCCTGACTCAGAGCTTCTTGATCCAACAGAGCTGTTTGACCTGCCAGTGCTTCCTGACCCAGAGTCTCCTGATCTACAAGGACCGTCTGACAAACAAGAGCTGCCTTACCCTTCAGAGCAGTCTGACCCACCAGTGCCTCCTGACCCAAAGCTTCCTGATTTACCAGAGCAGTTTGACCCACCAGTGCCTCCTGACCCAGAGCTTCTTGATCCAACAGAGCTGTTTGACCTGCCAGTGCTTCCTGACCCAGAGTCTCCTGATCTACAAGGACTGTCTGACAAACAAGAGCTGCCTTACCTTCCAGAGCAGTCTGACCCACCAGTGCCTTCTGACCCAGAGCCCTCTGACCCACCAGAGCCATCTGACCCACCAGTGCCTTCTGACCCAGAGCTTCCTGATCCACCAGAGCTGTCTGACCCACCTGTGCCTACTGACCCAAAGCCTTCTGATCCTTCTGAGTCTTCTGATCAACAAGAACTGTCTTACTCATCAGAGCTATCTGACCTTCTGAGCCTTCTGAGTCTTCCGATCCACAAGATCAGTCTTTCCCAACAGAGTCATCTGACCTTACCAGTGCCTTCTGACCCAAAGCCCTCTGACCCACCAGAGCTGTCTTACCCACCAGAGCCATCTAACCCACCAGTGCCTTCTGACTTAAAGCCTGCTGATCCACCAGAGCTGTCTGACCTGCCAGCAAACCTCCTGACCAAAACCTTTCAGGTCTTACAAAGCCTCCTGAACCAGACCTACCTCAGCTCCACACTCCAGGTCGGTCTCAGCTCCACCTCCCTCCTGGACAGTTTTGAAGGGGGTCTATGAACCCGAAACTCTTGATCAGGACGTTGATTATACTGACACCTGCACAGGATTACTGACAACCATAAAAACAATACTTACACCATCCGTCTTTGCTCAGGCTTGTTTTCCCTGTTTTGAACACTACCTTGACTTGTCTTTTTGTCGATCCCTGTTTGGTATTTTTATGATTGTTTGCTGTCTGGCCCGACCCTTTGTCTGTTTATCGGATTACTCTACCGGATTACTCTATCTTCTTATGCTTCTTTTAACTCCTGTCTTGACCTCTGCCTGCTTGACCATCCGGATTACAATAAAGCTGCACATGAAACCTCACCTCCAGTGTCACCCCCACCCACTGTGTTTTCTATTGCTTCATTTCGGTTTACTTTGAAATTATTATATTATATTATATTATATTATATATTTCATTATTATTATTATTATTATTATTATTATTATTATTATTATTATTATTATTATTATTA
>CAIGQZ010002445.1:4182593-4201070 GCA_903798205.1 Danio tinwini | reverse complement strand
TGTATGCTTCTGTTTTTTTTTCTGCTGTTTCAGATAATGCAACAACAGGAAATTTCTCTATGGTGAGTTCTGGTCAAAAATACAGCATGTTCTGTTTTAACCTGTTATTAGCCCATTTAATCCCATTGTGATTGTGTCTTTCTCCTTATTTCGGGAAGCTCTAAAAGTGTTGTTGTTGCCTTTGGGCAAGAAACTCAACTTTTAAATAAAACAACAGATATCACATGACCAGATCAGTTTACTTTACATACTTCCTGCTTGCACACATTTGTTAGCAATGGAAATTAATTAAATTCCAATAGAGTTGTGAATGTTTCCCAGCGGTCATTGTTGTAAGAAAGTATAAAACCTAATTTACATAAAATCAAAAGAGACGTGAAGTTTGTGTGTTAGAGCGGTTTATATATATTTACAAATTGAGTTTTCTTATCGTATATTGTTATTATATTGTCTCTTGTGAGCACAAACAAGATTACGTAATAATAATAAATATATCTATAGATGTATGATATAATAGATGTATGAGTTTATGATTTTACGTAAATAATTTTGGCCTCAGCCACATCTAAAACCCATAATACACTGATAAGGCTAAAGGATGAGCTTTAAATTTTTCTAGAAACGAGTTATACTTCTTGTAAACCTCTACAGAGAAATCGATCAGTGCCATTGGTAGATTCCAAAATAAGTGTCCGAGTTGCAAGTAATGTATGCATAAAATTGCTTCAAGTGTCTGAATTGCAGTTTTGCTTTTGTTTGTCCCAAAAGACATCCTGCCCAGCGTTTGTTTGCACTTCAGATTGCTACAACCAGTACATCAATGCGACGGCGAAGCCTTGCCCATTGAATTCTCACTTCTGTGAGGTGAGTCTGATGGGATAATCAGTTCATGCAAGACATGCACTGGTGAACTAAAGATTTAAAGAGTATCTTCCTGCTTCGCTGTGCTTCAGATAACAATCAAATCGGACGCTAGTTACTCCATCGGCTGCAGTAACATGTGTGGTATGTCCTGTGGGAACACGACTCAAAGTAATTGCACTTTGAGCTGCTGCAACACAACCAACTGTCTCTACAACACCGTGTATAACATCTCCAATCCATTCAGCACTGCAGGTAAACAGGTCTCTTATTATCTCTACTTTGTTTGCACTGAATTTGACAAGAAGGCTCTTTTATTTATGCAGCTCCCTCTGGTTGGAATATTCTTTAGTGTAAACCAAGCGGCAACCTCCCGCTCTCCCTCGGGAAGCCGATACGCAAGTAACTGAAACTGCAATTCACAGAAATTCTGCTAGTCCTGACTCCATAATAGAGCAAATTTCTATTGAGCCCACTGTTAAAATGGCCAACTTTACAGCAGAAAAAAAGGTGTTTACAGCCTGGTACAAAGAACATTTTTGGTTCATATAGCTAATATTACCCTTCTTGACAACTGTGAGGGGGTGAATTTTTTTATAACTCATCCATTTCCTTTATATTACTGTAGGTTATATTAAGTCTGCATAATTTAGAGCATGGCCACTTGAGTGACAGCTAGCTCTAGTTGGTATTCCAGCTGATTAGCCGCTGATCTCAGCATATTCATCATATTTTTGTGTTGTTTTATGTGGCTTTACACAGTCAGTTGCCTTTTGGAATTATTTCTAACAATTATCAGATGATATGACATGCTGTGTGCACTTAATTGTGCTCACAAGCCATTCACATGGCTTCCGTTTCCCAGGTGAGTGAAATTATATACTTATATACCATCTCTATAAATGTATTTGTTTTATTTAAGATCATTTATCATTTATAATGTTCTTTAGACCTCTAATGTACTCCAGAATCTGACAGGGGTGCTTTTCCCAAAACCATCGTTAGCCAACTAAGGTCGCAAGTTCCGTCGTTACAAAGATAGTTTGTTGATTTGCCGTTTCCCAAATCCATCGCTCCAACGAACATTCGCAAACTGCGTCGCAAACTTGAGCACTTGAAACGACACCTCTGGAGCTGTAGTTAGAAACATAGTTCCTGGCTGTGTTCTATTCCCACTTATCCCCCCTATGCCCTATTCATTTAGAGCATTCTAACATTCAAATTTGGAATTATTAAAAGTAAAAAAAGCTTTAAGTTAATCTCTCTTGGGGGTAATTTGCTTTCAAAGTATTTTTACAGTTCAGTTTTAGAAATCTTCATGTTTACAATAGCGCTCCCTTCACAGTGCACTTTGAAAACGTTGATGTCATTTTGAACACAGCCTCATGACAAAAGCTATAGGTGACTATTTTTTAAAAGCAGAATTTATGTTACGTCTCCAAAGTTTGTGAAAGCAAAAAACATAGCATACGTTAATTTTATTAAGTATCTGTACTGTATATGACATGGGCCTGCTGGTTAGAACATATCTGCAGTGGTTTGCACGTGATAAAATTGTAAAAGCAGACTTTTCAAAAAATAAATAAACACTATCCTACTTAATAATAATAATAATCCTCATCATTAATATTATTATTAAAATAGGATTTTTTTTTCTTTTTGTAATAAATAATAAATATTAAATTTAATTTCTTAATAAATAGCCTCATTTATTTATTTATTTATATGATTTATATATGATATTAAAATAGGTGTTCACTTTTGTAAGTGATTTTATGTTTTAGAATAGACTATGGAATATTGTCAATAATATTAGTAAAGCAAACACAGGCCCTATATGTGTCGTTTACTTATATTTCAATTAATATGCAAAAGAGTGCATGTTTTTATCAAAACTAATATTGGATTTTATTTTAAATGCATGTGTGTGTAAAACAATATAATTTGCACAAAGAATTGATGGGGTTCTTCTCTAAAGAAGTAGTTACTCCACCCCGTTTTATGGGCGTTTTACGTTATAACTAACATAGTTCAAATGATGGATCTGCGACAGAGAAACTAAGAGTTTTGGAAAACACTCGTCACTACATCGTTCTTTTCCCAAACAATGCACCATACTATAATAGTTCAGCCACGAGTTACATCGTTGTTTGGGAAACGCACCCCAGATTGATTAGCTGTAGGCTCTAGAACAGTCGTCTGAAGCGTTATACGTTGTTATGCTTGGATTTCATCAATAGCCTTGCATTTACTAACACAGACTATATCTGTATCTGTTTGGAAGTAATTCACACTTTCCTCCTGTAGAAAAGCACCATAAGAACAATGCTTAGAGGCTCAATGTCTTACAACAGTGTTTTTAAAAGTCGAAAAACTTTATCGATATAGTATACAACCAAGCACACGTAGTCAGAACACAAACGAGTCGCAGGTAATGAAGTATTAAGCGTTTCTCCCATAGGAAAGCCAGTCTAAGCAGAATGCCAGCATGCATCTGTAGCTCCCGTCACGCTACGCGTCTTTGGCCTTGCGCGAACAAAATGACAACGGTTGGCCACGCCTACTGGTAGCTTCTTTTGGGTTCTTCATAAACCTATGGGTGACGTCACGGATACTACGTCTATATCTTTTACAGTCTATGGTCTAAACCAGGGGTTTTCAAACTGTGGGGTGCGCCCCACCAGTTCATGGAACATTATTTCTTGCACATGACCACACAGAACAAAATTGTTGGCATCCAAAGACTTGTAGGCCTTTAACTTCTCTCTTGTAAAAGCACTTGGAGTTGAGATAGTTGTATGTTTCGAGCTGGATGCTTGGTCATTTCGTCTTATCCAATATCTATTGGGAGGGCGCTATCGCAAATGGACCAGTCAGACGAACGCCGCTCACTTTAACATTCATTTTGCAGAACCACTGTGCTTATCACTGGGTGACAAGCTGTTATAATATGCTGAAAGCATTATGTAAATAATATATATAATATGTAATCAATATAACTTATCTCCAATACAACAACAAACTCTGCACCGCATCGGATGTTATTCCCTCGCTGTAAATGCTAACGCTCCAGTGTTTTTTCTGCAACCTCGCTGCGCACTCATCCTGAATGTTTACAAACCGGTAATTCGTCTATAGACCATTTTGAGGGACCTAAATAATAACAATGTTCCTAATGTATTTCCTCTTTAACATTTTTATTTTCCATAACTTCCAAGAATCCAAGAAGGTCCACATATTGATGAATAATATTATGATAGCTGTTTTAATGTTAAGTCATGATTGAACTGCCTCTTGTTATAGTTATGTTATAGTTTGACAACAAGCAGGAAATGTTCATGGGCATTATTACATTAAAATGGTCATTAGAAAATATTATTTTAAGATTTGTGAGGGGTGTACTGGTATATGTTGAGCTCTATAATTACTCTGCTTCTTTCAATTTACAGGGTGGGCCATTTATATGGATACACCTTAATAAATTACATAGACTATTGTCTTCAGATGACCCCAAAGATAAAAGTCTAAGGGGGTCAGATCGGGAGACCTTGAGGGCCATTCAACTGGCCCACGACGACCAATCCACTTTTCAGGAAACTGCATTCAGGAAACCATTCCCATTTTATTAAGGTGTATCCATATAAACAGCCAACCCTGTATACTACACATTGTCATGAACTAATCTCTCACTCCATTAATTCATTAAACATGTTTAATCATCTTAATAAATGTAAGATTTAGTTATGAAACACAATTCTTCTTCAAAATATAACACAAAAACAATACTTTAATAACAGTAGCTAGTTACTTTATAACTTGGTATTACACTAATGGTAACCAATGAGTATTGACTGCATTTTATTACTGTCATCAACAGCAACAACAATGTCCACCAGCACTACTACAACCACAAAGGCCACTGTCGCAACCACCCCAGCAAACAATGTAAGAACACACAAAGCCATCTGACACTGAAGCAAACATTTGCTAACATTTTATTTGACTTTTGTTTTTGATTTCTTTACTCCCAAAAGGGCAAGAAGTGTAATATCATCAGCTGTAATGGAGCAGCGTGTTACAAAACCGCACCGAATACATCAAACTTCTGTCCTGTTGGTCAGGATTACTGCATGGTAATTTCTCTATATTCACTATTGGATCAATGTCTTTAAAGGGATAGTTCACCCCCAAATAAAAAAAAAACTATGTAATTATTTAGGTTTTTTTATGTGAAACAAAAAAGATATTTAGAAGAATGTTGGCTCTCACTTTATTTTGATTATACGTTTGTTGAATTTAAGTTACATTGCATCTACATGCCAACTAATTATCATTGGATTATAAGTAGACTGTTAGGTTGGGGTTAGGTTTAATGTTTGCATGTACTTGCACAGTTTCTTATAGTCAGTTGAATGTCTGTTTAATGCCTGTATCAACAGATATTAAGCAGACAGTCTACTAATACTCAAATGGACCATCAAAATAAAGAGTTACTGAATGTTGAAGAAGTCAATGCCTACCAATTTTTCTAAATATTCTCTTTTTTTGTCTGTAAAAAAGAAACTCAAACAGGTTTGGCATGAGTGGGGGCTGAGTAAATGATGACAGAATGAAGGTTTTTGGCTGAACCCAGTGTTGCCAGATGCAGCTGACTGATTCCAGCCCAAAAACTATCCAAAACTTGCCGAGATACTAAAACAATAGGCTATCCAGGGCTATCCAGGGTTTCTGCGGGGTCTTAAAAAGTCTTAAAAAGTCAAATATTTGTAAATCGAAATTTAAGGCCTTTAAAAGTCTTAAATTCGCTGTTCTAGGTCTTAAATATTTTTGCACAGGCCTTAATTTTCCGATGTCTATGTAACGCTACATCTAATGCTTATTTAAATTACTTTTTGTTGCTGTTGTTTGGTTTTCGTGGTGTTGTAGTTCTTCATTTCACTAGTCAAATTATAATTTGCGGTATCACAACTACAAATGAGGCCGACATGCAATAGCCAATCAGCTTTCTGCTATTGAACTCCGTGCTCGGCGAATGTGACGTCATCGCTGTGTTTGCGGATGTTCGCTTTGGGTGCGCGCGACAGGGTTTCGGCTGGCGGAGCTCATGTAATGTTTTGAGACTCGAGTGAACAGTTCGCGCGGCGCCGCGTTTGATTTGAATATAAAACACTTTGAAGAGATTTTGTCGGAAACGGGTATGACTGTACACACTAATGATGGCGGTTATATCCGCGAGCGCTGCGGATAATCCGCTGGTCGGGTAATAAAAAAAATACATTATGATTAATTGCGGGTGGGTGACTAAGCCGAAAAGAAAATGAATGAATGAATGAATGAGAAAATGCTCCGGGTGTGTGTGTGTTCACTGCTGTGTATGTGTCCACTTGGATGGGTTAAATGCAGAGCACAAATTTAGAGTCTGGGTCACCATACTTGGCCAAGTCACCACTTTTTCATTCATTCATTTTTCTTCAGCTTAGTCCCTTTATTTATCAGGGGTTGCCACAGAGGAATGAACCACCAACTATTCCGGCATATGTTTTACACAGCGGATGCCTTTCAAGCGGTTTCCAACTCAGCACTAGGAAACACCCATACACACTCTTATTCACGGCCACACTCATACACTACGACCAATTTTATTTTACCAAATTCACCTATAGCCCATGTGTTTGGACTGTGGGGGGAACCGGAGGAAACCCACGCCAACATGGGAAGTATTCAATTCAGTTCACTTTTATTTCTATCGCACTTTTACAATGTAGATTATAGTGAACTGAAACAGTGTCAGTTCAGTTTTCAGTGTTTAAGTTCAGTTCAGTTTAGCTCAGGTCAGTGTGGATTAATAATCACTACTGAGTCCAAACACTGAAGAGCAAATCCATCGATGCGCAGCTCTACAGATCCTGAACCATGCAAGCCAGTGGCGACAGCGGCGAGGAAAAAACTTCACCAATTGGCGAAAGTGAAGAATTTAAAAAACCTCAAGAGAAACCAGGCTCAGTTGGGCACGACCATTTCCCCTATGGCCAAACGTCTTGTGCAGAGCTGCAGTCTAGGTGCCAGGGGCTGGAGAATGCTGGACCTCAACGAAGACTCGTCTGTCCCTAGAGCGTCACAGGAATCAGTCTCATGCTCTCCACTCTTCCATGACCACCACAGCAGCTGCTCAGGATACGGCCTGGTCCAGGATTATGAAAACCTTGGGATCATCTCGTCGCTAATCTTGAATCGCATCAGTGGTGCTGCATAGTCTGAGGGCCTCGGGATGAGTACCCCCAGGTGGAAATACAGAATAAAGAGAATAATAGCTGCTGTTCATACTGTATGCAAGCTCTACACAGAAATGTGAACTGACCCAGCTGGGACTCAAACCAGCAATCTTCTTGCTATGAGGCGACAGTGCTAACCATCGTGGTGCCACTTTCACTTTAAATAAAAAAAGACACTGAAGTAAAGTACAATCCCTGAAAAAACAACAACTACTGAATTATAGTCATTTGAGTGTTTGTAATTGGTTATTTTACACCCCTTCCTGATACAAAAGAAACATGAAACTCAACAACGTTTTCACACACGGCATGTGTGTGCTAAATCTAGGCATGGGACGATAACCAGATTCAAAGGTTTATTGTGGGTGGCACTGTGGCTCAGTGGTTAGCACTGTCGCCTCACAGCAAGAAGGTCACTGGTTCGAGTCCTGGTTGGGCCAGTTGGTGTTTCTGTGTGGAGTTTGCATGTTCTCCTCGTGTTGGCGTGGGTTTTCTCCGGGTGCTCCGGTTTCCCCCACAGTCCAAACACATGTGCTATAGGGGAACTGGGTAAACTAAATTGGCCGTAGTGTATGTGTGTAAATGAGTGTCTATGGGTGTTTCCCATTACTGGGTTGCAGCTGGAAGGGCATCTGCTGCGTAAAACACATGCTGGATAAGTTGGCGGTTCATTCCTCTGTGGCGCCCAGATTAATAAAGGGACTAAGTCGTGAAAAAAAAAGAATGAATGAATGAAATTGGTCGTAGTGTATGTGTGGGAATGAGTGTCTTATGGGTGCTTCCCAGTAATGGGTTGCAGCTGGAAGGGCATCTGCTGCATAAAACATATGCTGGATAAGTTGGCGGTTCATTCCTCTGTGGCGACCCCAGATTAATAAAAGAACTAAGCCAAAAAGAAAATGAATGAATGAATGAAACTGGCCGTAGTGTATTTGTGTGAATAAGTGTCTATGGGTGCTTCCCATTACTGGGTTGCAGCTGAAAGGGCATCTGCTGCGTGAAACATATGATGAATAAGTTGGCGGTTCATTCCGCTGTGGCGCCCAGATTAATAAAGGGACTAAGCCAAAAAGAAAATGAATAAATGAATGAAACTGGTCGTAGTGTATGTGTGTGAATGAGTGTCTATGGGTGCTTCCCAGTACTGGGTTGCAGCTGGAAGGGCATCCGCTGCATAAAACATATGCTGCAATAGTTGGTGGTTCATTCTGCTGTGGCGACCCCTGATGAATAAAGGGACTTTATTAAAGCTGAAGGAAAATGAATGAATGTTTATTGTTCCAAAATACTATAAATGCACATTAACATTGTTCAATGTGAAAAAAGTTGCTGTTTATTACACAGACATATAAAAAAGAACTTATTTAAGAGCAGTAATCGCAATATCGTGATACCAAGATTATCATACCATCAGAATCTTACACCCGTCTAAATCACGTCTCTTTTTTTCCTAGCTGAGAAAGACTGGCACAACCGAGACCTGGGAGGCCGGCTGCAGTACAGATTGCAGAAAGATGACAGCCTGCTCGACCTCGGTCACCGGCGCCTGCTACCTGGAGTGCTGTAACGCCACTGCCAGCACTTGCCTGAAGCTGACAGGTGATGTGAACATGCCCAGCTCTGCCACCAGAGGCCCTCAGTCTCCCGCGCTCCTCGTGGCCTCCATACTGCTCTTCTGGATAGTCAGAGTCTTTACTTGAGTCCAGCAAAGTCACATTTAAAGGGATAGTTCACCCAAAATCTCAGTCATCATTAGCTATGTTTCCATCCAAAGGTTCAAATTAGACGCTAAATTGAAATATCACACGAAAAAATGTAAATAAAAATGCAGCATTTCCATCCAGTGGGTCAAACAGAACAAAATCGTCACTTCCTGATAGCAAATATAAAAAAAGAGAGTTTGCTGTGGTAGGAGAATTCACTAAGAGCTTTTTTTATTTAATAATATATGAGTTGCACATCAGAAGATAAATGAACCATGGTGGTTTTTGGAGGCGTGAGACGCTCTTTCGGCACTCAAGACCTGTTCTGGAGGTAATAGTAATATGTTAATAATAATACTGAACCACTGTGATGACACACTTCGGTTTGTCCGTTAATGTCGTCCCATCACACACGTTTTAATCATCACGTGACCTGTTAAAAACAGAACCACGTAACTTTTTTGATGCGCATGCAGGAATTTATTTGGTAAGTCGTAGTTCGTAGTTATCAGATAAAACGTTTATCCTTCTCAGTTGTGCACATATGTTTTTATGCGCATGTTTTTAACCCCTTCAGACCCGAATTATGTTCCATGTTTCTGAAAAATGTAAAAGTATGTTTTCACAGTTCTTGAGGCTCCTATAAAGGAGACCAAATACCAAATAGAAACGTTTAAGTATATACATTTTTTGTTCATTTCAATGGACATCAGCTCAGAACAGTTGTACATCCCAATACAAAAAAAAAAACATACATGATTGCTGGTATAATCTTCAAACATTAAATCGCAAACATTAACATTGTAACATTTTACTTTCATTTGTGTTGTATAGATTGCACCTTGTTTATAACAAACTTTGGGCTTTTTTAAAGATCTAGGCACAAAGTCTAAAGAGCATGGCGCAAAGCATTAAGAGTGTGTTCGAATCCACTTTTGCTATTTTAAGGACGAAAAATATGCTCTGTGCCCTGGTGCATGGTCTAACAGGGTTATTTTTTTAATGAGTTGTGGGTGTGTTTTGAGCATAACGTGCATTAAACCAATCAGAGTCTCATCTCAAATTCGATTTAAAAGTCAGTTGCGTTGCGCCACGGTGCACTTGCTATTTACATGGCAGAACTGTGGAAAAACTGAACGCTTCACTAGCAAGAAAACAGTTAAACAGAGCATCTGCAGCGCGAGGATAAAGAACGAGCCTCCTCCATTCAGCCTCTTTACTTTCTCTTTACTTTTACTCTTTACTCCTTTACTTATGTGAATAAGGAAACGGTGGAAACTCACTCCACTGAAGGCATCCATTAGCCTGCATATTTAATTTAGTTTGTTAAACGCAAAGATTTGTTTCAAAACTATTTCTAAATTCAGTTCTAATTTCCAGCAAACGAATAAATGAACAATAATAACGAAGTGTGGTCAAAAACTGAGTTATATCCAAACACACGTCCTGTTCTTATGCCCCATATGGTCCAAAACCCAACAGGTGGACAAATTTAAGCTTGTTTTTATTAAAACAAATATAAATATGCATATAATAAATAATAATAAAAATAACATTATACAGATGCAAATTGTCAGGAATAAACAAAAAAAAATCCAGTTTATTTCAACACGCCAACAGTGGCCTTAACACACCTTCTTTTTAGACCAGCACACCCAGGAGTCCACAAAATGGTGCAAATGGATTTGCAATTTAAACAACATTAAATTAAATTTGCGCTGGTCTGAAAATAGCAACAAATCACACCAAATATGTCTTGCGCCTTATTGTGCCTGGTGTAAGATAGGGCCCTTTATCTTTATTTTCCCCATCACTCCACATAATGTCCACATCTGAGATGTTTCCATCTGCTATGCATTCAAGAACTTCAAGATCTGATTATTCTGCATATGAAATTGTTTCAGCAATGAATTAGTACATCAAGTTTTTTATATATATAAAAGTTCAATCAGCATTACTGGAGATTTACTTTCAGTAACATATATTGAACTCATTTTACATCCTAATGGACAGACATATTTGAAAATAATCCTGATCTAAAGCCTGCAACTTTACAAAAGATTTTAAACTTTAATTATTAAGTGCAATCCCACTTTTTTTTACATACAACCTACAAAATATTGGCAAACATATCAATAAATCTGAATAAAAACATTGTAAATGTGGTTTAGGCATGTGTCTGGAGTGAAGTGATGCCATGCTGCGTTTCAGCATAGTGGAAGATGCCGAGCTTTACAGCCATTTAATCTGATGACAATAGTCCCCTCTCATGGACTGCAGGTGTTAAATTAGATGCTCAGGAACCACAAAAAACATGGCCTGACATGTGATGTCTATTGTAATAGTCACAGGGTCTGAATACTGTATGCCATCTTGCCGTTTCCATTAAGAATGTTTTTTAATGTGATATTCCAAAATGCGAATAAAAACTGGAGGTTTACTCATCGTTCACTTGTCACAAACCTTTCTTCTGTTGAGCACAAAAGAAAATTTTTTTAAATGTTGAAAACCGGTAATTATTGACTTCCATAATATTTGTTTTTCCTACTATGGAAGTCAATGGTTACCGGTTTCTGACAAAATATACCGTGTTCAAGATATCTTGCATATTTTTGTGTTTGACAGGAAAAAAAAGATCCACTTAAGGTACACTGTAAAACCTCAACATAAAGGTGACTCAAACCATTTGAGGAAACCGATTGCAACAAACCATTTAGGTTCAAAAACTAATCCTAATGAGTACTGTGAACTTAATCCATTTGAGTAAACGAAGCAATTTGAGCACAGTAAAACCCAATAAGATAAGGCAACTCAAATTGTTTGAGGAAACCGATTACTACAAACCATTTAAGTTAAATAAACTATCTATATGAGTACTGTGAACTTACTCCATTTAAGTTAAAGTAATGAGGTATTTAATTAACTCGTTACCTTCAACACTGAGTACAAAACTCTTTTTAAATAAGACCCCATTTACACTAATACGTTTTAGTTTTAAAACGCATAAGTTTTGCTACGGTTACGCCATCTGTCCACACTATGCCAGAGTTTTCGAGCCCAGAAAACAGAGCGTATTGGAAACGCTGAAGAGGCCGTTTTTATTCTAAAATGCTGCTGCTCCGTGTCAGTGTGGATGGGGGAAAACAGAGACATCTGATAACGGAGGCGTGGCTGCTGACATTCACATCTGATTGGGGCTTTTCCTCAATATTAAGTAGCCTTCACACAGTTCAGTCTTCATCCTAGTTTAGAATTTGCAAGTTTGATATGGAAAACAAACTCCCGAGTGTGTACTTTAAAAAGTCATTCACATGACATAAAACATGACATAAGGAACTGCCTCTTTTCAATTTGATATTAGCAATTTACCCGACATCAAAAAAGTTTGGGGCGTCGTGTAGCTGCATAATATGACCGTCATCTTCATGCATATTTATAACAAAACGAAGCACTGCCTCCTTTCATTATTATTAAAAAAACTAAACATACCCTCTCTTTCATTGAATATCAGTTTTATTAATTAATAATAGCCATTATAAAAGTATAACGCACAATAAGTTTATACAATAGAGGAAATAAAGGCAAACAATCAGTCCGATGTGCAGAATCGGTGTCCGCGGTTACATTAATTAAGATATTAACCTAACTTATCTTTGCGCTCAGCCAAAACACATTACCTGAGAACAATAATATATTCAAAAGACCAAAGTCGGGGAATATGTCGTTAGATATAGACAACAAGATTAATTAAATATCACGTTTAACAAATATAGTGAGATTAGATCCAGCGGGAGATCCGTGATGAACAGTCCGACATGCACAGCTCTCATTTGGGTATGTGCTCAAAGCACACTGCAGCACATGCCAGAGAGAGAGTGTGTGGTCACGTGATGTGCGTTTTCACCGTTTTAATGTAGACGCAGAACCGTTCAGAAACGCTGGGTAAACGTTAGTGTGGACGCGGATCGTGTTCATTCTAAAAATGTTTTGAAACTAAAACGTATTAGTGTAAACGGGGCCTAAGTAAAATTAACGTTCAGTCAATTTTGAGTTAACTACACTCATTTCATTTAACAAAGTTGACTGTTGGCTTTTACAGTGAAGAGTAAATAAATAGTGAGTAAAGTGTCATGTTTTGGGTGAACTATCCCTTTAATAGGCAATCCAGGGAGGCAGCAGTTTTCATATTAGGAGAGTGTATGTGTGTTTTAAAAGCTGCTTGTACTTCTTTTACTGTCACTTTTACATGATATAAGCGAATGAAGGTGTTTGTGTGTGAGATGCAGAATGTGTGTATGTGTACATATGTGTATAGATGCCAAAATTATGCGTAATAAAAGCTATACTATGGGCATCCGTAGTGAGTTACTATATGTCAGATGGAAATATGACTTTGTTGGATATCAGAGTTAGACAGAATATATTAACAGCCCAGCGACAAATGTGAGGGTTTCTTCAGATATCTACTGAATGATGTATCTTTGATTAATTCTTGCTTTCTTTTTGTTAATGGATAATGTTCTAGGACAAAAATTACAGCACTGTTACTCTTTTTTTTCCCCAATTGTAAAACACATACCACAAAAATATATGTGAAGAGTAAGTGCAGAAAACGGCTTCATTTTAATGCTGTACATTTGCACAGGCTTTCTTAGAGTGCATGTGTGTATGAATTTAGATTGCAGTCAATCACTGAGTTATCCGAAGCTTCATTTTTTTTGACGTGTATTTTGTTTGATTTTTGTGCATTTAAAGGGATAGTTCACCCAAAAATGAATATGTTGTCGTCATGTACTCTTCACTTATTTCAAACCTGCTTTCATTTCTCTCTTCCAAACACAAAGGAAGTTATTTTGCAAGAGAAGAAGGTATTTTGAAGACAGCTCAAAACCTGTAACCATCGACTTCCATTGTAGGAAAGACAAATACAATAGAAGTCAATGGTTACTGGTTTTCAGCTTCCTTCAAATGTAATGTAATGTAATGTGTAATTTTGTCGCACATTTATCATGTGTGAAAACCTGTAACCATTGACTTCCATTGTAGGAAAGACAAATACTATGGAAGTCAATGGTTACCGGTTTTCAGCATCCTTCAAATGTAATGTGCAATTAAAAAGCACATTTATCATGTATGAAAACCTGTAACCATTGACTTCCATTATAGGAAAGACATATACCATGGAAGTCAATGGTTACCGGTTTTAAGCTTCCTTCAAATGTAATGTAATGTAATGTGTAATTATATTGCGCATTTATCATGTATGAAAACCTGTAACCATCGACTTCCACTGTAGGAAAGACAAATACGATAGAAGTCAATGGTTACCGGTTTTCAGCTTCCTTCAAATGTAATGTAATGTAATGTGTAATTATATCGCACATTTATCATGTATGAAACCTGTAACCATTGACTTCCATTATAGGAAAGACATATACCATGGAAGTCAATGGTTACCGGTTTTAAGCTTCCTTCAAATGTAATGTAATGTAATGTGTAAATATATTGCGCATTTATCATGTATGAAAACCTGTAACCATTGACTTCTATTGTAGGAAAGACAAATACTATGGAAGTCAATAGTTACCGGTTTTCATCTTCCATCAAATGTAATGTGTAATTATATCGCGTATTTATCATGTATGAAACCTGTAACCATTGACTTCCATTATAGGAAAGACATATACCATGGAAGTCAATGGTTACCGGTTTTAAGCTTCCTTCAAATGTAATGTAATGTAATGTAATGTGTAATTATATTGTGCATTTATCATGTATGAAAACCTGTAACCATTGACTTCTATTGTAGGAAAGACAAATACGATAGAAGTCAATGGTTACCGGTTTTCATCTTCCATCAAATGTAATGTGCAATTAAAAAGCGCATTTATCATGTATGAAAACCTGTAACCATTGACTTCTATTGTATGAAAGACAAATACGATAGAAGTCAATGGTTACCGGTTTTCAGCTTCCTTCAAATGTAATGTAATGTAATGTGTAATTATATCACACATTTATCATGTATGAAACCTGTAACCATTGACTTCTACTGTAGGAAAGACAAATACTATGGAAGTCAATGGTTACCGGTTTTCATCTTCCATCAAATGTAATGTGTAATTATATAACGCATTTATCATGTATGAAAACCTGTAACCATTGACTTCCATTGAAGGAAAGACAAGCACTATGGAAGTTAATGGTTACCGGTTTTCATCTTCCATCAAATGTAATGTGTAATTATATCGCGTATTTATCATGTATGAAAACCTGTAACCATTGACTTCCATTGTCGGAAATACAAACACTATGGAAGTCAATGGTTACCGGTTTTCAGCTTCCTTCAAATGTAAGTAATGTAATGTGTAATTATATCACGCATGTATCATGTATGGTCATACACCCCAAGCATTTCACAAGCATGAGAGGGGCTCTCTCCACACCACCACCAGTGTGCAGCATCCATTTGGATGATGCGACGGCAGCCACAGGACACACACCAGCCATTGGTGGAGTGTAAAGATAGTGATAGGGCCAATTCAGTGGATGGGGATGACTGGGAGGCCATGATGGAGGAAAGGCCTTGGGATTTTTAGACAGACGGAAAGACGGTGCTCACTGACAGTATAGTGTCCCCTTCACTATACTGGGGCATTAGGACTCCCTGCTGGCCTCACTAACACCTCTTCCAACAGCAACCTAGTTTTCCTATGTGGTCTCCCATTCAGTTACTGACCAGGCTCAGCCCTGCATAGCTTCAGCGAGTGATCAGTTTTGGGCTACAGGGTGATACGGCTGTGAATGATGATCTTCTTTTGCGAAACTCATAACCACGTGAGATAAAGTAAATAGTGAGGCAAATTTAATTTGTGAGTGAACTATCCCTTTCTTTAAAAGCTATTTTATATTCTACGTTACTCTAAATACTTCCAAAGAATATTTTTTGGTATGCTCGGATAATCCAACTATTAATATAAAATAATAAATTGGTTGACCAATCAGGCAGATTTCACCCTAAAACACATGCAAACCAGTTAATGCCAAACAAAGGGATTATGCACTTTATGCATCTAAATGAAAATTAGACGATGTAAACATTCATTTATAATATGAAGCCAGTGGGTAAATCCTATGCTCTTAAACATAAAGCTTTATTTTGTATGAAGAAATGTGTTTATTATTATGTAAGTGTACATATAGAAGAACAGTATAGTCTCTCTGCTGATTTCCTTAACATAATAACACTGCTGATGAAGTAATCAAGCTCATGATTATTGATGTTTGTTGCTCTGTACTGCTTCATTCTTGGGAAAATGCTGACATGTTTAGTCATATGAGATGATAAGCAGCTTAATAATTGCTTTTGGGTTGATTAAATAAATAAATATATTCTCAGCATCCAGTCTGTTTGTTCATTTGTACTTTTTGCAGATTTAATGCATGCTGCAAGCTTGCGAATTCAGTACATATTAAATATGGGCGTCCCGATGGCGCAGTGGGTAGCACAATCGCCTCAAAGTAAGAAGGTCGCGCTCCGGCTGGGTCAGTTGGTTTTCTGTGTGGAGTATGCATTTCATTTCATTTCTTTTCGGCTTAGTCCCTTCATTAATCTGGGGTTGCCACAGCGGAATGAACCGCCAACTTATCCAGAATATATTTTACGAAGCGGATGCCCTTCAAGCTGCAACCCATTACTGGGAAACATCCATAAACTCATTCACACATGTGGAGTTTATTTATAAACTAATTTCGAGAGGATCACATGCTTATGATTGCTTGCATCTGCCCCGCATTATCCAATTGATTATTCACCAATCAGACGATTCCTAGGTCGCTATAAGAGCCCTAGATTTCATACTACAGACATCTTCGTTTTGAGAAAACCCCCGCCCCCCCTCCACCCCTACTCCTCCTTTTCTAGATGGGTGGCACGGTGGCCCAGGGGTTAGCACTGTTGCCTTACAGCTTGGTTCTTTTTGTTCTCTTAAGAGCAATATCTATGGATGCGTCCGAAATGGCATACTTCCATACTATGCAGTACGCTAAAATCAGTATGCGAGCCGAGTAGTATATCCGAATTCATAGAATTCGAAAGTCAGTATGCGAGAAATACCCGGATGACTTACTACTTCCGGCAAGATTCTGAGGCATCCCATGCACGCTGCGCTATCCCATGATGCCCTGCGAGAGAATTCATGAATGGGAGTGAATTGACGTAATTGACGTCACATGACCATGACAAAATGGCAGATGTAGTATGTCCGAATTCCATTCATACTTCTCTCATTCATACTGTATAGAACGCACTTTACTAACGGCCGAGTAGTACGTTTAAATTCATATGCAGTACCTACTCAGTAGTAGGTGGTTTCGGACGCAGCCTATATGTTCATTAGCTTCTACAGCAGGGGAGTTCTTGAGTTCGACCTGAGCTCAAACTCCCCTCTCGCCTTGCAACGGGAGGGAGCCCCGGGCTCGAGGATCTTTCGAGCTCATGGCTCTCTCCATGCCAAACAAGCTTTATAATCAATCATCAGCTAAGTGTGAACTCTTGGCATACACTACGGACAATTTAGCTTATTCAATTCCCCTATAGCACATGTGTTTGGACTGAGGGGAAAAAACGGAGCACCTGGAGGAAACCCACACCAACACGGGGAGAACATGCAAACTCCACACAGAAATGCCCACTGAACCAGCCAAGTTCGAACCAGCGACCTTCTTGCTGTGAGGCGATTGTTAATGTATTATTTATTATTAATATAATTGTGAACAGATTTTAATTGTAGTTTATGTGGTGTCATTTTAAAAAAGTATTTTATTACATTATTTTATTAACTTATTTATTTTTTACACATTACTTTTCTGCATCCTTGTTACAGTATAATTGTGCTTTAAAGAGGTAAGGAATATTAATGAATAACCTATAAGTTTAGGAACAGGATTAGGTTTTTGTTTAGGATTACTGCATGTAATTATGCAAAATCAGTAACAGTAATATAGGATATAATAAAGGGTTAGAATGAACAGACATTAATATTAATAGTTTTAGTCAATAACACCACTCACCTCAAGCACATATCATCACTGTTCACTTTTGCATTATAGTTGTATTTCATGTTTAATTAAAGACAGCATTACATATTGTAAGGGTGTATGCTGGTAATAATTTTTAAAGCCTAAAATAATATGTATTTATATGCATTAAATTAATAAAATATTTTATTTATATAAAATTTTAAGTAATTAAATTATATATATATATATTCTTTCATTTTCTATTCAGCTTAGTCCTTTTAATAATCTAGGGTCGCCACAGCGGAATGAACCGCCAACTTATCCAGCATGTTTTACGCAGCGGATGCCCTTTCAGCTGCAACCCATCACTGGGAAACATCCATACACTCTCATTCACACACATACACTACAAACTATTTTAGCTCACTCAATTGACCTATAGCACATTTATTTGGACTGTGGGGGAAACCGGAGCACCCGGAGGAAATGCCATGCCATTATGGGGAGAACATGCTAACTCCACACAGAAATGCCAAACCACCCAGCCGAGGCTCAAACCAGCGACCTTCTTGCTGTGAGTCGATCGTGCTACCCACTGCACCATCATGAAGCCCATATAT
>CAIGQZ010002445.1:4167271-4177593 GCA_903798205.1 Danio tinwini | reverse complement strand
CGTAAACCATGGTTCTTTTTGTTCTGCTTAATCCTGTGCCCCAAAAAAGATATTTAAAATAAACAAAACAATGTCTTTTGACTGCTTTTTTTTAAAATAACTACATAACACAATACTTGTACTTTTACTTTCAGTACTTGAGTAGTACATTTTTAAATAAACTACTTGCAATACTTAAGTACTTAAAATGTTGAATACTTTAGTACTTCCACTTAAGCATTGTGCTTAAAGAGCATTTTAACTTCTACTCAAGTCACCTTTTTGATAGAGCACTTGTACTTTTACTTAAGTCTGGGTCTCTTGTACTTTATACATCTCTGCTCATAACTAAGGATTAGAACTTTAGTTTAAGACTGTTTGTCAATATCTGTGCAAATGCGATCAGCACGACTGATAACTGTTTGTGCGAGCAATGAAAGCAGGTGAATACCAAATGAGAGAATGATCAGGCGATTGGTGAGACAGGCTCTCCTCACTCACTGACGAGGGCTTCAGTGTCGCACGCATCACATCAGAGTGCTTAAAAGCTACTGCTTCCTTGCGCGAAACAACCATGCCTGCAAATGCAACTGGTGATATCGTTTCTCTACTGGAAAAAAGTGATGCCCGCGCACCTACAGTCCTACTGCTTTTAAGAGCTCCAGATGTTTTGTAAGCAGCAGTGTTTGCCGCTTTTACCTTTTTTTGAACAGATAACTGCATGTGCACGACCATCCTTTCATTAAAATTGCACACAGTGTTTTTCGTCTGCTTTCTTTTACTTATAGTTATTTTTGTTAATATATTTTAATTACCATCCTTTACAATAACATTGCTTTAATAGGAGATTAACTTTCCATTTATGTGTAGTTAATTGGTGATATGCAACCTTTAGCCTGGACAAACCACTGTGCATTTTAAATACATGACAATATATATATTTTTTTAATGTCTGTTGTTTTTTTTAAGAACATTTTTGTTGAATAAAAAGTGTTATATACATATATATAAAAATATATATATATATATATATATATACAGCTATAGTTTGCTTATTTTGACACATTACTAAAATTTTGTGGCAAGGAAATAATTTGTTTGGTGTGTCCAGAGAAAAAAAAAATCTGAGCTCTGAAATATCATGTGAAATAAAAACTATTAGTAAAACTATTACTAAAACTATAAAGCCACAGCTCTTGCTCATGCTCATTAAGCAAGCTCATACACAACACACAAAAATGAAATGAATGAGGAGGCATGTGGAAATAACACAAAATCTAAAGTGATTTTAGCATGCCAAAGTCAAATTTATGCATATAAAATATATTTTCCCAACAGCAAAATTGTGGCTAGTGAAAATGGCGAGTGGCTAGTAACATTGTAAAACTACTAGCCACAGTGGCTGGTGATCAAAAAAGGTTTATGTCAAGCCCTGGTTACATGCATTGTAATACTAAATAAAATACAATAAATTGCATAACTTCATAAATCCTAATGTTTACAAACATAATTCAATGTTAGGTTTGCAAACACTGAACTTGTCTGGTTTATTTTATTCTTTTATTTGATCAGGTTGTTCATATATTCCCATCGAAGGATGGCCATCACTGGTGATGATGTCACTTTGGACCAAATCATACCCATTTCTTATGACTTTTCAGTTGTTGAAGGTAAGACTTGTTGAGTTAATATTGGGAACATAAAGTATAATTATAATTATGATAAGGTAATGATTCACTGGCGGCATGGTGGCTCAGTGGTTAGCACTGTTGCCTCACAGCAAGAAGGTTGCTGGTTCGAGTCCCGGCTGGGCCAGTTGGCATTTCTCTGTGGAGTTTGCATGTTCTCCCCGTGCTGGCGTGGGTTTCATCCAGGTGCTCCGGTTTCCCCCACAAGTCCAAAGACATGTGCTATAGGTCAATAGAATGAACTAAATTGGCTGTGTGTGAGTCAATGTGATTGTGTATGAGTTTCCCAGTACTGGGTTGTGGCTGGAAGGGCATCCGCTGCATAAAACATATGCTGGAATAGTTGGCGGTTCATTCCACTGTGGCAACCCCTAATAAATAAGGGACCAAGCCAAAGGAAAATGAATGAACGAATGAACGAATTCATGAGGAATTCACTGTAAAAAATGCTAGGATCCACACAATCGATTTGTGTTGGGACGACATGAAGGAATTGAGTTTGCTTAGTAGTTTTTACAAATTTAAGTGGATTGAACAGAAAAACAAACAGCAAACTTATTTTTTTGAGTTTTGGGCATGGTTTGCTATTGGTGGATCTCATGTAAGTGACAAGTTGATCCCGCCCTCACGCTGTATTACACCAATCAGAGAAGAATATGAAAATGTACTATAATTATGAATAATTATCATTTACATCATTTGTAATAAACTCTACAGTTATCAAAAACAAATGATCTTGAATATTATCTAGAATCTTGAATTTGTGGTAAAATTCACGTTTTTTTCCCCTCAAACTTATCCATAGTTTCATCTCCAGATGAGCTTGCTGTTGTTGGTGAGTGTTTATTTTAAATGTAGCATCACTGTCAATGGTACATTAAAATTAGTATTCAGCATTAGCAACATCAGCATCAATATTCAGATATGTTTGGGATATTTTCATTGCCGATGTGAAGGTGCAGATACTCGAGTGCGGGTAACTTTTCTGGAGGAGGAGCTGGAGCTGAAGTTGCCGTTTGGTTCTCACACCCGTCTCTTCCTCAGCGAAGTTAATCGGGCCTGGTGTGGTGAGACGCCTGTTTATTACTTTTCATTGCATTCTACGATGTTCAGATGCTTGGAATTAGTATTATTTTACTGTATAGATTTTGTGTTCTCACATAATCCAAAGACATGCGGCATAAGTGAATTAAATTAACTGAATTAGCCGTAGTGTATGAGTGTGTGTATGTATGGGTGTTTCCCAGTGCTGGGTTGCAGCTGGAAGGGCATCCGCTGCGTAAGTCATATGCCAGAGTATTGGCGGTTTATTCCACTGTGGCGACCCTGATAACTCAGGAACTAAGCAGAAGGATAGTGAGAATACTTACTAAGGATTTTCATAATGTACTAAAGATTCAAAGTTAATTAAAAGCTGTCCTTTGTAGCGTTCTGTTTCTGAATTACAGAAAGCGGCTGGACTGTTTTCAACATTGCTAATGATAAATAATGTAGCCTCTTTTCCACTGCACACGGCAAACGACAAGCGACAGACCGGAAATCATTCATTTCCAATAGAGAGTAGTTCAGGAGCTGCGTGTGTATATATATATATACTAAATTATATATATATATATATATTAGGGCTGTCAATTGATAAAAAAAATTATTAAAATAACTAATTAATCACACTTTTTTGTGATTAATTGTGATTAGTCACAAAAGTAATTAATCATGATTAATCACGAATAAAAAAATACAGGCATTGCAAATATGAAAATTGGAAGAAAAAAAAAAATAATAATAATAATAATAAAGTATTAATTACAAACAATTGTATTCATTGTAAAGTTGTATTGTGAGTTGAGAACATTAATTTTAAAGTAAAATTTTGGTCCTCCTTAACTTTTAGCCAGTTGCTAAGACAGTCCAGTCTATTGACATTATCGGGGGACAACAAACACACACACACAGAGAGATTTATACTGATTTATACTGAAACGTATAAAAGCGCTTACTTGGTCTTATCTATATTTCTTTGCACAAACACACGCAGGGCCAGAGCAAGCTGAACTGGCGCTCTAGGCGAACGGCGATCACGTTGCCCTCAACCCAAAAGTGAAATAGAAAGTGACCGGTTCGTGGATGAAAGTGAGGACCGGGAGGGAGGGGGTGGCTGTCGCGGATGAAAGTGAGGACTGGGGGGTTTGTTCACTATTCTGCCACCCAAGGCGGCCACCTAAGTCGCCTATATGGATGCGCCATCCCTGAACACACGTCAGCCACAACAAGAAAAAAAAAACTGCAACTGCGTTAAATGCAATACATTTTTTTAAGCATTAAATATTTCAATTTAATCGCGTATGTTAACACGCAAATTTTGACAGCCCTAATATATATAAACACACATATATATATATATATATATATATATATATATATTTCTTATAAACAAACAAACAAAAAAGATATTATACAATACAATTTTGTCAAATACTCTTCTTTTTTCTTACATTTAGAAAGGAAATTTACATTAATTATGTTTTTATGTTCAGCAGTCCATTAAGCAAATGGGGATTTACCTGTGGGTGATGCAGAAGAAATGTAAAAGAAAGCCTCTCATTGACATCACCGACAGCAAAAACCCGCTGAACGAGTTTCGTCCTGCATTCTGACATTTCCCATTCATGCAAATGCTGAAACTCCATTCACTGAGAGCAATGCTCATGGAAGTGAAAGACATGCAATCAGCTGACCTGTTCTGTTATTCATTTACTCTACCTGGTGAAAAGGTACTTTTGGAAGAGTTGTGTAATAAGCATTAAACTGGAAACTCGACTATACATTCCTTATATATAAATATTTTCATCAAATAAACGTAAAACAGTCTACAGACTAGTCCACCTGAATAAATAAGCAGAGATTGTGTTGACCTCTCAGACAACAGTTACATTTTACACTCACACATTAAGAGAGAGAGAGAGGAAGAGTGTAAGAGGCGGAGTTTATTTCAAATAAGTAGGTTGTCTGCTTTTTTCCTCAGTCTGTGGAGTGTAACATACAGAATGAGCAGCAGATTGCTGTTCGATTCAAAGATTTTCATCATTTACTATTTCATAAACCATCAGAAAGTGTTCTCAAAAGGGAAATATGCTTCAGGAAAGAGCTGCTTAATCTCCTTCATCGGGTGAATGCTGATGGCGAGCTTCAGGAGCTCTAAAGATGCACGCGTTAACAGAAAAAATCTGAAAAATTTGCAAGGTCAGTGACAGCTGTTACAGATCAAATGTGGTCGTATAGAAACTCAGACAACAGCGGCGGCTTGTCTGCAAAGGGAAGTTACAGTGTGAGTGTTGTTCGCATTTTGATTGTGATAATGCTGTGAACATGCGGCTTTCAGTTCTGAGAGAGAAAACGACAAAAATAAAGAGAGAACAAATGATACAGTTCCTCTTGACGTTTCCTAGAATGTACATAGAATTGCAATCATCATAGATGCAGCAGTAAGCTGTTATTTTTCATATCTGAAATGGCATTATTTAACTATTTTTATTCTGAACTGGAGTTTTTAACTAAAGTATGGTTGTGTTTTAAACTTGTAGATGTCTGTCAGCAGTATCCAAAAGAAGAACCCAAGTTTGACTGGCTTACCAAGTACCGTAAAGTGTCAAAAGGGGCAAGATCACTGAGAAAGTCAATTGGAGCAGCAACTGTCAAGATGAGTCAGATGAAGAAATCAGGTGAGCTGTGCATTTTCCTTTAGAGTAAATAAAAATAAATAAAATAAAAAATATATACGTGTATTTTTATAAAATATTTTACAAATATTTTTAAAATGTAAGCTCATTTCTGAGTATTAAATATATGAGCAATTGCACACGAGTAGCAGTGTGATATGGGAGGCGTGTTGGGAGGCATGCGTTGTTGCTTTAGTGTCCCACCAGTGCGATATACAGCCATATCGCACTGCTACTTGTGTGCTATTGCGTTTATACAACAGTTTGACGACATAATCATGTGTATAAAAGAGAAAAGCAATCACAGAGAGTCCAAAAATCCTTTTGTACAAGGAACTTCTTCTGCCATTTATTCAAAACAGGTGATTTTGCTCACATTTTAGGATTTTAAGGATGAACTGCATGAAATGCCATCAGTCTACAGAGATTTCCCAGTATTTCTTTGTTGCAGTTGGGAGATCACAATAAATAACCATGAAAAAGCCAAAGCAAAGCAAACATTAGCAGATTACTATGGTATAAATACAGCACTACAACATACAAAATGGAGAGATCAACTTTAAAAGTCATTTACCTGTATAATAATGATATGTTCAGCTGTGGTTTGAAATACAAAAAGAAAACACTGAGTTTTTCTCCTTTAAGGGCTTATTATGCGGTCTCTGTCGCAATCTTGTGGCGAAGCCTCAACCGATTTGCTCTGCTCAGTATATCAGGCTGATGGCCGCCAACACGCTGAATCGAAATTATAAATATTTAAAACAGGCACTATCATTATGAATAAACTGCATATAAACTTGCAATCTAAACAACTACATTCTTGCGTGGCTACGTGGCATGGTTGTTAGTGCCAGACCGGCTGGTCTGAGTATTTCAGAAACTGCTGATATACTGGGATTTTCACACACAACCATCTCTGGGGTTTACAGAGAATGGTATGAAAAATAGAAAATTTCCAGTGAACGGCAGCTCTGTGGGCACAAATGCCTTGTGGATGCCAGAGGTCAGAGGAGAATGGCCAGACTGGTTCCAGCTGATCGAAAGGCAACAGTAACTCAAACCACTCGTTACAACTGAGGTCTGCAGAAGAGCATCTCTGAACACACAACAGAGATGCCTGGTCTGATGAGTCTCGATTTCTGCTCCGGCATTCGGATGGTAGGGTCAGAATTTGGCATCAACAACATGAAAGCATGGATCCATTTTCCTTGTATTTTCCTTGCCTTGTATCAATTTTAAGGCTTTTGGTGGTGGTGTAATGGTGTGGGGCTTTTCTTGGCACACTTTGGGTCCATTAGTACCAACTGAGCATCGTATGAACACCACAGCCTACCTGAGTATTGTTGCTGACCATGTCCATCCCTTTATGACCACAGTGTACCCATCTACTGATGGCTAATTCCAGCAGGATAATGCACCAGCAGGATAATGAATCATCTCAGACTGGTTTCTTGAACATGACAATGAGTTCACTGTACTCAAATGGCCTTCACAGTCACCAGAGCTCAATCCAATAGAGCACCTTTAGAATGTGGTGGAACAAGAGATTCAAATCATGGATGTGAGGCCGACAAAACTGCTGCAACTGTGTGTTGCTATCATGTCAATATGGACCAAAATCTCTGAGAAATATTACCAGTACCTTGTTGAATCTACGCTATGAAGGATTAAGGCAGATCTGAAGGCAAAAGTGGGTCCAAACTGGTACTAGTAACTAGTAGTGCACCTAATATAGTGGCCGGTGAGTGTATTTTATTGTAGTTAAAGTTTATTTTGTTATTGTATTATTAATAATTTACTCTTGAGATATTTATGATTATATAAATACAAAGTAATATTTATGTGTTATTTATGTGGACAATAACCAATTTTAGCTGTTTCAGTTGTAGTTAATAACTAACCTCTATAATGTGTTATCAGAATTGCCATTTGCATCATGCTTATCTTACAGATAGCGTTGCATATATATATATATATATATATATATATATATATATATATATATATTGTTAGACTTAAATATGTTTTTAGATTAAACAAAATAGGTTCTTTATACTGCCTTTACTCTGTTTAACCTAGAAAAGAATGGTTTTATTTGTATTCTTGTTTTGTGAGCTTAATGTATTGAATACTGCCCCAAATAATGATCCAGTAGCTCAGCTAGTTGAGTCTGATTCTCAATCGTTTGCATCGTGTTCGACAACAAGAGTCTGTGAACGAACTTGAAGCGTCATTACGGATTCCACTACGAGGAAGGATCTTCTCATGAATATTAATATGCAAATGATACGCGACACCACGATTGGCTGCAGAGCTGACGTTAGTAAATAAGCGCTGTTGCAGACTCGTGATTGGACGCTTCAGGAAAGATACAAAACGACGTCAGCGTCACCTAATTAATATTCATGAGCTGAGCCTTGAGCATAGTAGAACTCTTTGCCAAAAACCTCGTTATAGTCAAATGAACTCGAGTCGGCCAGAGTGTAACAACAGTCAGAATGCGAAAACGGGGAGATGTCTAATGAAACTCGATTAGACGGTAAGAAAAGTCCTTTATATTCAACGGAAGTGAACGGATACATGTGTAACCGTAATTACGAGTGTGTGTGTGTGTTTTCTGTTGTTAGTCCGCGTTGACAGGTACACACTGAGCAGTCATCGTTCTGTTGTGTCAGTAAAGTGTGTTTAGTCGTGATTTTCGACGGTCGTGTCTCAAAATCTAGTGAGCTGCCTACCTAGACAGCCCTCCTAATTGACAAGAACGTAGACTTTTAGTGCGCCAAAGGGTTATAATGTTAGGAAATGGCATTTATATAGACGTTAATATAGAAACATTATGAATTAACGTTTCTGCTTATAATGCATGTCTCGCATGAAATGAATACACATTTGTAGTACTATATTTACTATATGTTAAAGTATTTAATCATAATCTATAATTGATGTTGTAGTATAAATATAGTTATATAAAAATCTATTATTCAATGCTGTACCAACTAAATATTATGTGACAGTACACCATAGTTTACTGTAGTAAAAATAAAAATATACTACATTATTTATTAATGTTTATATGTATTTAATAGTACATTATTATATATATGATGTATAATATACTTTAGTAGGGTTCAAAAACACTATAGTATTTACTATAAATTACTATTATAGTAATTTTCATGTGGGTAATATTTGTCAGCATTATAAAATAATAATTTATATGAGTATTGCTACAATTTTATTTACTTTAATGCTTATTTGTCACTTTAAGTGTTATTGAATAGTTGTGTTTCCTTTTGTGACATCTTAAATATAAAATAAATAAGCAAAACTATATATTTATCTATTATAGTAAGTCAAGATTTAGAATAACAGATTTCCTTATTCCTAATGAAGTTCAGGACGCTGTTTCGTTATATAGCATATTTGTAATGAAAAATATTCATATTGAATTAGAAAAATACTAAATGTGTTTTCAGTGTCTGTCTCAGCACACACTGTACAATTTAAAGGGGTAGTTCACATGAACATTTAAAGGGGTAATTCACTCAAAAATAAAATATTCTATCATTTTCTGTCACAAACCTGTCCGGGTTTCTCATTTCAGTTGACAATTGTCAATCTGAAAATTGTTGCAAACCATTAACTTCCGTAGCATTTTTTTTTTCGTACGGATGGATGTCAGTGGTTTTCAATTTCCAGTTTTTTGATGATTAGCACATCTTTTGTTGTCACCAGAAAAAATAAAGACATAAAAAGGTTTGTATCCACTTTTGAGGGTGAGTAAATAGTGAGTTAGTTTTTATGTCTGTGTGAACTATCCCCTTAAGCTGTCATGTAATCGTTTACCTTCCCTTCACTTATATGTAAATTCTGTGATTTTCTTTGATATGCTGAACACACACACACACACACACACACACACACACACACATATATATTCATTCATTCATTTTTTTTCGGCTTAGTCCCTTTAATAATCTAGGGTCGCCACAGTGGAATGAATTGCCAACTTATCCAGCACATGTTTTACGCAGCGGAGGCCACTCCAGCTGCAACCCATCACTGGGAAACATTCATACAGACTCATTCACACACATACACTACGGACAATTTAGCTTACCCAATTCCCCTATAGCGCTTGTTTTTGGACTTGTGCGGGAAACCGGAGCACCCGGAGGAAACCCACACGAACACAGGGAGAACATGCAAACAGCGCACAAAAACGCCAACTGACCCAGCCGAGGCTCGAACCAGTGACCTTCTTGCTGTGAGGCGATCATGCTATTTGTTATTTGATTTTATCATATTTTTTGAGATAATCCATATTTTGCTGTTCAAAAATATTGCAATTGTCAAAAAAACGTCTCAATATTTGCATCAGGGTGAACAAAAAAGAAACAGTTAAACATTTTAAATATTATTAAACTGTATTATGCTTATATTGTAACTCAAAGTAACATGATCATTGAGCAGAACAGACAATTATTGTTTGATAATTAATCATCAGTATTTCCCCAAATAATCCTCCATAAAGAGCCTTTTTTTGTTTGGATATTGTTGTATGATATTGTCTAATCTGGATCAATTAAATCCATGAGCAGATGTGTCTGTTTCATTAATTAAAGTGACAATGAAACGAACGTAGCAACAGATCTTTTCTTCCATATCTTGGAGGGCTTGTCTGGGTTCTGTCTATCAGTTGTTGATTGGTCGATGATATGCGGGGATGGTTAAGCAGGGATCCACAGGGTCTTAAAAAGTCTTAAAATGTCCATAATCCCAAAATCAAAGATTTAGGCCTAAAAAAAGTCTTAAATCTACTGAAATATTGTGTTGTAGGTCCTAAATCTTTTTTAAACAAGTCTTAATTTTCCTTAATTTTCCATTTTCATGTATTGCCAAAACCCATACAATCACCAACAATCCATCTCAATAAAAC
>CAIGQZ010002445.1:4135865-4151490 GCA_903798205.1 Danio tinwini | reverse complement strand
GTGTGTGTGTGTGTGTGTGTGTGTGTGTGTGTGTGTGTGTGTGTGTGCGTGTGTGTGTGAAATTCTTTATAATTCACTCTATAAACAAACCATTAACTAAATCCCTATTCATACAGGACTAGTTTTACAAGGGTATGACAGAGAAATTTCTGTTTAACAGTCAAAACTAATTCAACAGTCTGAAAATAGCAGATATAGAGCATCGATAGACACAAAATAAATTCACAAGACATTTTTTGTGTGTTTTGGTTGACGTGAACTGCTGTACAATCTCTAGTTTGCCTGTATTCTGGTTTCTGCCACATCACATAAGATGTTAAAGGGTCACGACACACCAAAACACATTTTTTGAGATGTTAACAGTCATATATGTGTCCCACATTGCTAAAAACACCATTAGGACACATTTATTTCACTAAAAAAGTGAAAATTGGTTGTTTTTGCGTTAGTTCAAGCAATTTCGTTCTTTCGGTTTGAATTGCTATGTCATGGCCATGAAATCCTTGTATAAATTCCAGCGTGTAGACCGGATGTCTGTATCGGCCGGTGACGTCTTTGAGTTTTTAGCATTAATTTTTGAGAAAGACTTGGTTTCAAACCAATCAGCGCACTCTATTGGGAATGAGGTGCAACTTCATTAATATGCATGATATAGCTTCGAAGACAGCAGAGAGACGCCATGTTGTGTTGCCAACCGTAATTAAAACAAGTTGAGAAAGAAGAATTGTTTGGAGACATGGGTTGTCAGTGTTGCATTTATAAATGAGTTGCAACGAAGGTTTTGTTTCCATTTCCCCACTATAAGAGCGCAGCTGGAGCCACATTTGTGGATTACAGTGGTCTGCTAACATGCGACTAAAATACGTTTATAAGGAAAAAAAATTTACCCGAGAGCTTTTCGCATCTGAAAATGATGAAATCCAGATTTGCCGCTCGTCTCCTTTTAAAAAAGACGCGGTTCCAGTTCATGTTGATTGTCCTGTCTCTACAGATTTGGTAAGTGTGTAATCAGTGTTCTTTGTTTTATGTCTATTCATATGGCAAAGTTAGTTAGTAAGTATCGTCAACAGTACTCTTTCAGTTTTTAAATACATACTTTAGTCAAAATGATTTAGTTACTAAGTCTACAGTACGTTAATATCACTACAATATTATGGACTGAAAGATCCGCTGTAAATGCAGCTATCCAAATATAAACATGTAAACACCGCAATTAAATTATTACCACAAGGCAAGGCAAGTTTATTTATATAGCACATTTCATACACAGTGGCAATTCAAAGTGCTTTACATAAACAGGAATAAAAGAGACAAGTGTAAGAAAATAATAAAAAAACAGAAAATGTGTAAAAAGAATTCTTATAAAAGAATGAAAAATAAAAGAAAGACACAATAGTGCGATCTATCGGACGTACCACAGTGCTCATTCAGTAAAGACACAGCTAAACAGATGTGTAGGGTTTTTGCCACATTTTGTAACAGGATAGTGTGTACACACATGGCTTTTTGATGCTATTCTGTGCACCTACCATGTCTCTGCATCTACCAAGAAATGTGGAAGGGTTTTTTTTCTTCTCCCATACGGCATGCTGTATCAACATTCCATTAAAACAACACCTTCCAGCAGTTCCTTGCATTCAATATCTCGTTTATCACGGGGGCATGCATGAAATGTTTCTAAATGAAAGTGAAAGTGCCAAACTGCAGTTAAAGTTGTCAAAATTTAAAATTAAATTACATGAAACTCCGGAGGAAATGTGGATAGTGCAGTGTCGAATAATATGCAATAGCATGTAAAATGGAATCATGAAAGGGACATTAAAAACACAACTCTTGTAAACACTTTAATAATATTATTGTCTTATGCAGATTAAGGCAAATAATTCTATTACTGATGTCCATGTAAACGTAGACTGTTTCTGCGTCTGTGTTTGTGTTGCCACTGTAAAAATCAGCGCATGTTTGAACTGAAACTCCCATTTTCATGCAAACCCTTCTCTCTTTCGCCACTCGACACTCCCCCCTAAACAAAGCTGGACTCACCCACTTTCCTGACTTTTTTCAAACTAGAAGTGTGAAAACACCCAGCTAAGGTTTCATGGCCCTTTAAGACTGGCGACTATAATATCAATTTCTGGTAAGGGTACTTTCATTTCTGCAGTCAATTACAAAACATGTAATTTAAATAAGTTCAAATGTATTTGTTCCAGTGGGTTTATCATAAGAAGTTCTATAAAACCATCATGTTAATTTTTGTTGTTAAATGTATAAATGTGTTTTTTCATTTTTAATAACTTTTATAAAATGTTTAAACACTTCACTTTCACATGACCACACGGGATCCATGCATCCTAAACACATGGTCTTGTGCGATGTCCACATGTAAAACACACACACTCCTATCTCTGTAATAAACACAGAAATGTTAGTCCCTTCTGAATTAATACATGAAATGACAGACGTCAGCTGGAAATAATTTTAACACAAATTGGAAAACTAGCCCCGTCCGAATAGGGCTTATGACTTTTAGCTCAATAAACTCTTAATTTGCTTGTGCTTAATAGTTATTAAAGTTGTCATTGGGTTTATATATTTGGGTAGGATTAGGGATGTAGAATATGATGCAGAAGATGTACTTTATAAGTACTAATAAACTGCCAATATCTTAATAATAGGTAATAAGCCACTAGTTAATAGTGACAACTGATACTTAAACCAAAATATTGAGGCATATCAGTACACGTAATGTGGCTGAAGCTATAAATAGGGGTATGGAGTCCTAAATTAACAACAAACTCTCACATTTCTGTGGTTGTCAAAAGCAGAAGTTGTTATACAGTAGTTGTATAAAGAGAGCCTACAGTAACTGCACCTTTTGTGTTCCTATTTGATCCGAAAGCAAAAAAATAAAAGATAAATAAATTCATGTAAAAAATTTACTTCAGCTGTTCTGTACAGTTTTTTCCCACTAGCACAGACCTTTTAATTTTCAGTCAACCAACTTAAGTGCTTCTGGTGAACTGTCATGCCATTTAATGTAGAAGCACTGCATTAAATTCCATTTACCCCGTCATTTCTTTAAAATATGACGATTTATTTTACTCCAGTATTTCCAGTGGTTTCTGTGCTTGCCTGCTGCTCCTAACAGCACTTGCGTTTACACTGTCTTTCATCTAGTTTTATACTCAAACAACTAAATGAATGCTTAAGTCTATTTAACTGCACTTTTTTAAGTACATTACAACATTGATGCTTTAAAAGCAACCATGAAATAGAAAATAATCGCATTAACCTTTCACCAGATGTTTACTGTTGAAAAACACTAAGGGCTCTGTTTTAACGATCTAAGCGCAAAGTCTAAAGCGCATGGCGCAAAATCATTAAGGGCGTGTATGAATGCACTTTTGCCATTTTAAGGATGGAAAAATATGCTCTGCGCCCTGGTGCATGGTCTAACAGGGTTGTGCTTTTTCTCTTAATGAATTATGGGTGTGTTTTGAGCATAACCTGCATTAAACCAATCAGAGTCTCATCTCCTATTCGCTTTAAGAGTCAGTTGCGTCACACCATTGCACATTCGCTATTTACATTTTGTAAGTGGAAAAACGGAATGCTTCACTAGCGAGAAAACAGTTCAACAGATCATCTGCAGCACGAGGATAAAGAACGAGCCTCCTCCATTCAGCCTCTTTACTTTCTCTTTACTTTACTTTTACTCTTTACTTTACTCCTTTATTTTCGTGAATAAGGAAACTGTGTTTTACGCACTCCACTGAAGACATCCATTAACAAAAATATTTATTTTTGTTCGTTAAGCGTAAAGATTTGTTTCAAAACTATTTCTTAGTTCAGTTCTTATTTCCAGCAAACGAATAAATGAACGATAATAAGGAAGTGTGGTCAAAACACACGTCCTGTTCATATGCCCCATATGGTGATGCAGACGTCTCCAAAACCCGACAGGTGGACAAATCTAAACTTGTTTTTATTAAAACAAATATAAATCTGCATATAATAAATAATACTGCTAATAATAATATTATATAATTGCAAATTGTCATGAATAAATTTTTAAAAAGCCTTCCGACATGAAAAAGACCCTTTAGGCAGTGTTTTTTATATCTATGTAGAAAATAATAATTTGTGTAAAATTTTAATCCTTTATTTTTTTCATATGTAAATATATTTGTGTATTGCTGTGCATTCTGTGTGTATTAAGCAATGTTTAGACATTTAGACCTGCATAGGCGCATAACTAACGCGCACTGCGCAGGACTTTAGAGCAGCTTTTAGTTGGTCAATGGCATGGTCTATTTCAGTTCCTCAGAATAGCAACGCGCCAACAATGCACCTTAACACACCTCCTTTATAGACCAGCACATCCATGAGTCCACAAGTGGCGCAAATAGTTTTGCTGTTTAAACAACGTGGTACAAAACGTGAAAATTACTGTTGCGCTTGTCTAAAAATAGCAACAAATCACACCAAACACGTCTTGCGCCTTTTTGCGCCAGATGTATGATAGGGCCCTAGCTGTGCATATACCCCATTCATAATCTAAGCATGACATTTTTTTTTCTCTATTCAGGGTAATAAAGGAGCAGTTTCCATCCGCTTCCAGTTCCACAACTCGGACATCTGTGTGGTGAACTCGCACCTCGCCGCGCACACCGAAGAGTTTGAGCGACGCAATCAAGACTTTAAAGACATCTGTCGCAGGATTCAGTTCAGACAGGAGGATCCCACATTACCACCCCTCACCATCCTCAAACACAGGTATGGACGGCCGAGATGCACCACATCTGTTTTAAACGGTTCTGATTGGTTATTCATCAACAAATCACAGCTTAAGAACAAAACTGAAGTGACATACTCAAGTAAACATTAGATCACCTGAAAGTAAAAGTTATCCTATGATTTGCTCACCCTAAAGGCATCCTAGGTGAATATGATTTGCTTCTTTACCTTTACCTTATGACTAGACCTTTCTTGAATGCAGCTTTTGTACTAAATCATAATTAATTACTATCACCTGTTTACATCACCTGTTTCAAATCACATCATTATTTAATATTTATTATTAATATGTTCACTTATGTAAACATATGCAAAAATATAATATTTTCATAATAGTACATACTGTAAAGGCTAATTTATAATTCTGTGTCAAGAGCATGTGTATGCTGTGGCGCAGCCTTCAGGTGGTCACATAGCCCTCACCAAGGCTGACGCTGAGAAAAAAGATATGTCACAAATATTGCTGCAAATTTTGAAAAAAGACAGCATAAAGTTGCATAAAAATAAAAAACTGCATTGGCTAATTTGATTTTTAAGTGAACTAACCCTTTAAAACCAGCAAATGTGACAGTTTGCTTGTTTGTTTCTTGAATGCTCATGTTCATCTGTTGTCTTCCAGTATTGTGTTGTGGCTGGGAGATCTGAACTACCGAATCAGTGATCTTGAAGTGGATCATGTGAAGGACTTAATCGCTAAAAAGGATTTTGAGACCCTGCATACTTATGACCAGGTAAGAATGAGGTTTCCACACTTTCTTTGGATAATGTTGAGTTAGATTGAAGCATGAATGACTGGATCGTGTGTGTGTTTCAGCTGAAGCGGCAGATGGATGAGGAAGTTGTGTTTGTTGGCTTCACTGAGGGAGAGATTGATTTCCAGCCCACATACAAATACGACACTGGATCAGATCAGTGGGACACCAGGTCAGAGGTCACACACAATATCACACTTTTATTAGAAGAGATTATTAAAGGCTGTAATGTAATTAAATAAATGATTAAATAAGCATCTATACTTTGTTATATTTTATGTAATGTAGACACACGCAGATAATAGATTTATTTGCCAATAAAAAGTTACATTATTGATATTGTGACTAATTTAAGACAAAAAAAAACATTTGTATTTATTTTATTAAATACTCATAAAAATAAATAAATAAATAAATACATTTCTCAGTACTATTTTTAATAATGTAATTTTTATTATTATATTAATTCATTTTCTTTTCGACTTAGTCCCTTTATTAATCTAGGGTCACCACAGCAGAATGAACCGTCAACTTATCCAGCATATGTTTTATGCAGCGGATGCCCTTCCAGCTGCAACCCATCATTGGGAAACATCCATACACACTCATTCACACACATACACTACGGACAATTTAGCCTACCCAATTCACCTTCACTTCAATTCACCCAGTCAATTATTTATATATTTATATTGATTCATTAATTTTTCTTTGTCTTAGTCTTATGTTATCAGAGGTCGCCACAGCAGAATGAACCCCCAACTATTCCGGCATATGTTTTTATGCAGCAAATGCCCTTCCAGCTGCAACCCAGTACTGGGAAGAACATATATACACACATTCACACACACACACACACACACACACACACACACACACACACTCATACTTTGCAGACAATTTAGTTAATCTAATTCACCGAAACCCATGTCCACACAGGGAGAACATGCAAACTCCACACAGAAATGCCAACTGACCCAGCCAGGACACGAACCAGCAACCTTCTTGCTGTGAGGTGACAGTGCTAACCACTGAGCCAGCGTGTCGCCCCAACTAAATATATACTAAAATATAAATATATAAGGATCTACTACCAGAGATCGCTGGTAAACACACTCACATTCATATGGACTACAAATCGACCATGTTCATGGACTACATATTCAGTCATGCCACACACACACACACACCTGATGCAAATCACCAGTGATTGCAAACACACAGCTGAAGCTGCTCAGATACTGATTACATGGGCTATAAGTACTTCACAAACACTGTGAAAAGTCTTGTTATCTGTTAAGTGACATTACAACGTGTTTTCCTTGCCTTGCCTTCCGTGTTTTGAACCTTTGCCTGCCTTCTGACCATTTGCCTGCTATTTCGACTACGACTCTGGATTGCCCTCATACATCTGTTTGCTCCTGTGTTGATCATTGCTTGTCTGACCATCCTGTCAATAAAACCCCTGCGTTTGGATCCTCACCTCCGTTGTCAGTGTCCCGTCCCTAGTTACAGACGTAGGTAGTGCTGTCGCCTCACAGCAAGAAGGTCGCTGGTTCGAGCCTCAGCTGGGTCAGTTGGCGTTTCTGTGTGGAGTTTGCATGTTCTCCCTGCTTTCGCGTGGGTTTTCTCCGGGTGCTCCGGTTTTCCCTTCAGTCCAAAGACATGTGTATGGATGTTTCCCAGAGATGGGTTGCAGCTGGAAGGGCATCTGCTGCGTGAAACAGATGCTGGATAAGTTGGCAATTCATTCTGCTGTGCCGACCTCGGATTAATAAAGGTACTAAGCCGAAAAGAAAATAAATGAATGAATAAATATATAAATATAACTAAAATATATTAATAATTATTATTTCTATTTTAAGTAATCACAGAAACGTTTAAATAAATAATAATAAACGATAATAATTATTAAAAACATGAAAAAAAATACTACGATTTCATCAACGTAGTAAACGGCAAGTGTTTGCTAACAGTTTTGTTGATCTGAGCAGTGTTTTGTGTGTGTTTGTATTTATGCAGTGAGAAGTGTCGAATTCCAGCGTGGTGCGACCGCATCCTGTGGAGAGGGAAAAGCATTAAACAGCTTCATTACCAGAGTCACATGACCCTGAAAACCAGTGACCACAAACCCGTCAGCTCTCTGCTAGAGACCGGGGTGAGAGAACCAACTCAAGTCAAGTCAAGGGGGGATAGGGGGTTCTGGTTTTTGGAGCTGGGATTGTGGATAATATTTCTGAGGGACGTAAAATGATGGACGCTTTTCACAAGACTGTTATGACGAGATTAACGTTCATCATAATCTTAAAATCCATGAAAGTTTTTAATATTTAGATTTTTAAAGAGCCTTTATTTTGCATTATAAATGGCCATATTTTGGTTTTGGGGGCCTCCAAGAACATGCTGATACGCATGCAGGGTCAAAAAACACTTTCATTGTCTTATAATATGTATTTATTTTTACCTAATTATCCCTACGACTTCAATATGATTCATTCAGCGATTTATTTGTTCCCAAACCCCATCTTAGCGTGAAGCTAATCTGCGCTGATTGGTCGGATGACCCAGTCTGTTGTGATTGGTTGACTGCGTTCAGCGTGTGATGGAGAGAAATACCCACCATGGCTATGTGTAACTACACAACTAAGTAGCACACAGAATATGTGAGAGCCCAATGCAGGAATGCAATAAAGCATTGCAGTTAAACACCAGCATATACTTTACTCTTAATGCTAACCCCAAATAATAACGACACACATTCAGTATTAATCCGCACAGTGGCAAAAGTTGAACTACTTTGAAAATTGACAGCGGTGCGCGTGTGTATAATCAGCTGATGGTGGCCATAGCAAAGGCAAATGGCAGAGGATTGTGAGTTCAGAAACCCATTTAAATCATTAAAGGAAGAAACACGTGTCACGTTTTTAATGTGGTTTTGGACGCAATATGTGAACAGCCCCGTAAAACCTTATAAAGCTGTTCATGGTTCTGCTTCTGATTATATATGTGATTTGGTATCTACATCTTCTTGCTCTCATTATCTACGTTCTACTAGCTCACTTTGTTTCAGCCTCGTTGCAAACTTAGTACCATGGGAGGTAGGGCATTCTTCTAATGTGCACCTAAATTGTGGAATGCTCTTCCCACAAACATCAGGAACGCCAGTTCCCTGGACTCTGAAACTTCTTAAAACTCACCTTTTTAGTATTGCTTATGATTTATGAGCCTTTTTTAACTTGTATTTTTTTGTATTTCATGTCTTATTGTGTTCTGATGCTCTTGTTAGCGCTTTGTTAGCCCTTTTAAAAAGGGCACTATAAATAAAATGTATTATTATTAATTTATTATAAAGATTTAACCTGAGAGATACAGTACAAGCACTGAAATATAATACATACGTGATAACAAGCCGTGCGGGGCGATTACAACTTATAACTAGGCCCACACGGAATCTGCAGATTTCTAGCCCATCATTAATTCTGTTTATTTGAGTAAATGTGTGTAAATCTATATTTATTCAGCTTTTAAGTTAATTACAGTAATATTATTGACTAATATGAAAATTTTCATCTGATTTATGTACAATGCAGTTTGTACAGTAATAGTTTCTGTGTTTTAGTAAATATATTATATGAGAGACTTGCTTTGTTTACCAAATAAAGTGGATCTAATTGGATTTGCATTTTAAACATTAAATAAAAGTTAAAAAGATATAATTCTAATTAAGGTTTTAGTTATGAGACTCCCAAAATAATTCTGCAGAAATCTACAGATTTTTACCAAAATTCTTCGCAAAAATAGCAAAAAACATCCGCAGATTCCATCTGGCCCTGCTTATAACACACAATTAAACACGTATTTTGCAAAGAACACAAAACGAGGCAACAATTTTAATGACACTTACATGTTATGATCTGGAGGAAGAAGAACTGGTCCTTATGAACTGTAACAGTTACTGACAAAGTCTAACAAAGTCCCATACATATTAATAGCAAACGGCTGACGAATACCGCGTTGCAGCGTAGGTCATTGTATCAAAAATCAGAAAAAAGACAGGAACAAACACAGCACAAGTTTGGCTATACTGTGGTATAATTGTGAAAATTAACTTTAACCTTTTATTCCCCGCAGCCGAATCTCCATCTGTCAGTGATCGTCATGATCAGTCATGTGATCCCCTGCACTCTGCTAGTGTCTGAAGGGAAAGCATATTCACATTTTACCGGATCTGGCACTACATATTTGGTGATGTACCGTATCAATGTCGATGCATTTAAGCAAAAGATCCGAACCCGACTCGATTCATTTGTCCGACTCTGAGTCGACTATTTTGTTAAAGAATTAATAGTTTTAAACACGGTGCACTTTCGGATTTAAACCTCAGCAGGATGTTTTCATTCACTCAGAGCTGTGTTACACACTGCATGGAAGCTCATTTTCAAAAACCCATAAAGAGGGGCTCTTTAAAAAAAAGCATATGATTATTTATATGCATTTATTAATTTATTATATCAACTTTACATAAAATTACAAAAATTTAATTGCCGCTTATGCAAGGCACCTATGGGGCAGGACAGTAAATTTGATGTTGTTCTGGCTTACGTTATCAGTCTAACACTATTGTTTTCCTTTTTCTAAAAGTCTTGATAACACCATTGTGGAGTTTTTCTTTTATTATTTCAGCAAATAGAATTGTAAATAAAAATATTTGTTGTGCTCTCCATTAACTGCGCTCTAAGTCTACCAACTATGATGACTTCCGCTACTTAGAAACCCCTGAAATGTGAAAAGTTTATGTTGATGGCTCTAAAGGAAGAAACTGTGGAGTAGTCTAGCCGAGCGGGCTCTAATACTCCAAACCATCCGTCCACATTCATGCAGCGTTCATATAATGTTTATACAGCATTCATACAGCCTTTTCTAACATCTGCTCTCTCTCTCTCCACACAGATCAAGGTGGTGAACGAGGAATCTTACAAGCGCACGTTTGAGGAGATCGTGAGGCACATCGATAGACTGGAGAACGACTGTATCCCTTCAGTGTCTCTGTCTGAGAGAGAGGTCAGCACATCTCAGCTTCTTGCATGATACCAAGTTTTTGGATGACAGGATTTGTCATTTTCATGTGTTTAACCACAAATTTGGGACAATTATTATCATTTTATTAAATAAATAATTATCTTTATTCAACAAAAAAGTATTAAATTGATCAAAAGAGACTGTAAAGACAATTATAGAAGATGTATTCATATTTTTTATTATCATTAATTATTAATTATTGTTTGTTTAGAGATTAACGTATTAATCTCTAAACAAATTATAATTAATGATTATAAACAAATAAAAAAATTCTATTAAACAAAAACATTAAATTGACCAAAAGTGACTGTACAGACAATTGTAATGTTATGGAATATTTATTTAGAAACTAATAACTTTATTCAACAAAAAACATATTACAGGGCTCGAAATTGCAACTGTTTTGGTCGCATATGCGCCCCAAATTTTATCTATGCGACCTCAAAATATATTTGGGAGCATTTGTGCGACTGCATAAAATTGATGTTGTGCAACCAGTTTTCACAGCGAAATGTTCACCACATGCGCGGAATTAGGAGGCATTCACGCATTAAGCATCTTTGCACCTAAAAACATCAAACGCAGCGCTCAGGAATGGTTTAAAACAGTTGAAATGTCAACTCGCTGCAGTAAACAAAGCCTGCAATGCTAACCCCGCCTTCAAGCTCTTCTTATTGGCCCATGGCGCTAGAACACATCGCAAATGGATTGGTTAATATCAGCTGTCAATCACTCAGTTTCGATGACAGGGAGCTACAGCTGCGAAACTGTAATGGTTTGGATCTGAGAGAATGAAAACAACACTGACAGATTTAGTTTTAGAAACCACTAAAGTTACAAATAATGGCACATCTGACTAGTGATCATGTAATGAATGTCAATCCAGCATTTACACTTTTCGAAGAGTGGATAAAAGACTTACAGTGGTTAAAGTTTGCTATGAAAATGATTAAAGCATTCACCGTAAAGCCAGTGGGACGGAGTTTTCAGGTAGCAATGTTTGCCACTGAATCTACACATTAAGCATGAGATGTTTTAACATTATTTAGTCCTTCATTTAATCGTAATCATGACTGACACTGCGTTCACAATCACTAAAGAGCATGCATTCACTGTGATTAATACTGCAGCTCATGAAAAGACCATTATTGCTATCAAGATGACGTATGCAAATAATAAGTTATGTCATTATCATCTGTGCAATATCTGACACCACCCGTGAGAACAGCACAGTTATTATTGTTAATTCAGTTCATCTCATACATCAAGCAGTGCGTGCAGGGCCGGTGAGCGCATGCAGATTTTTGTTTGTTTGTTAGTTGTGATTAGAGTGTTAATATATAATAGAATCTGTTAATATAAAATGTGTAACGGTGCTCATAATTTTTGATGGGTGCGACTAAATTTTGTCTGGTGCGCCTAAATTTTTAAAGTTAGGAGCACTGGTGCTACCAAGAAAAAGTGGTAATTTCATGCCCTTTATTAAATTGCCAAAAAGTGACTATAAAGACAATAATAATGTTGTGAAATATTTATTTATTTAGAAATTAAGAACTTTATTTAACAAAAACATTAAAGAGATCATAAGAGACTGTAATATAATGCAATTGTAATATCATTAAATTAAATTGTTTATGTATTTGTTAGTTATTTAGAACTTTGTTTATTGAAAAGGTAAAAAAAAGTTAATATATAATTAATTAAAATAAATAATTAAAGGCTGGGATGAAATTAAATAATTTAGTGAACAAATATAATCTGTGTTATACTGTATGTTATGCAATATACCTGTAGGGCAATCTGTGATACTTTTAAAAATATATATATAAAGATCAGGCGAGGAATATATCATTAATTATTAATAATTATTTATTTAGAAATTAATAACTTCAGCAAAACCATGTTAAATTGATCAAAAAAGACTAAAGACAATTGTAATGTATTAACAATAATTGTTAATTATTATTTATTTGGAAATTAATACCTTTATTCAGCAAAAACACATTGAAATTGATCAAAAGAGACTATAAAGACAATCATAATGTTATGGAAGATTTATTTATTTAGATATTTATTAAGGGTTCAAAACACCCTAAAGTACTTTTTTTGAGATTTTAACAGATTAGTGTGTGTTGAGCATCAGATAAGACAACATTAGCTCCTGTCAGCTTTAATTGTGGGGAAAACTGGATCATTTTGAGCTTTAGTCAGCTAATTTTATCTTCTGGGGATTAAAATCATTATTGGGGCGGATCAAAATCAGTGACGTAGCGTGAATCTGCTAGTGAAGTAATGACACATCGATTTCTCATTATTATTCATAGCAGAGTTTTCTTATCCTATGAGAAGCCTGCTTCTTAATTATTCATGAGAGCACATGCTTTTCGAAGGCAGGGCAGACCTGCCAAGCTGTGACCCAATGACTGGGTGATACACGGCAAGCAGTATTTAGTCGTTCATATAGGGGCGAATGTGTTTATTTCCATGATTCACAGGATTTGTAGCAGGTTTTTCCCTGTGATGCTTTCAGGGCCGATACAGCAAAGCTTGATGGTTTGCAGCAAGCATTTTAGTCAGGAGAGCTGTACAAGAATTGGAGAATGGCAGACTTTGTCTTTTATTAGTTGAGTTCGTTATCATTAAGACACATCGCCTATATTTGTGCTGCCATGTTCGCCTATGTTTAAAATCATACAGATTACCACAGGACTAATGATTGGAATAGATAGAGATCTGCTGCACTGCTGTCCACTGTGTCTGCATTCAGACCCGGAGATTGAGGAGGAGAGAAGTCCTCCTCATGTATAGTGTTTATATAAACACGACTATCCTTATAATGATATAACAAATTGTGGTTATGTTCATATGAAGTAACGTATAACATATGTAGCAGGGCATTAAATTACTGTTTATTTCTTTGCATTTTAACTTTGTAAAAACTATAAAACTATTGTTTTAACTATAAAGTCATGCGTCTCCTCACGGTTTGTGTATCATTTTGTGAGCCAGCTGACAACAGTTGTTCTCCCCATTTTTTCCCCCTGCTCTGCTGGCCACGCCCACTCCTCCCTCTTCTCGCAGCACTCCACGTCCATCACAGAGCATTGTTTGAAAAAATCCTGAGGTAGACTTGAACCGAAAGAGAGGGGTTTCATGACCCTTTAAAAAGTCTGAAAAAAATAGCTACTCAAATGTTAGAGATAGTTAAAAGAGATAATTAAAGGCTGTGATGTGATTAAATAATTAATTTAAGAACTAAATATAATGTGTTGTATGTTATAAAATATGTCAATCTGTGACACTTTTACTCTGAAACATGCAGCTGATATATTAATTAGCCAACCAAAGGTTAAGTAAAATGATATGGCAAATTTTAAGGACACCTATGATGAAAATCACCTTTTGTAAGCTGTTTGGACCGAACTTTTGTAGGTATAGATTGTCCACAGTTATATTGGAGTGATATAAACCCAATAAGTCTCTTTTTTGTCTCTTTTTTTTCCTGATGTTAAAATAGGATTCAAATCCCTCCCATTTTAAGACCCACCGCAACGTGAAGTAGGAGTGTGGTTTCCCCGTCCACCGAATTGATTGACAGCCACATATTAACATGTCTCCGAAACGTAATTTTAATTAAGGTTTATAGGGTACATTAACATAACGGATGCCCATACAACAGTGGACATTAACGTGTATCCTGTGAAAGTTCTTACCGTAGTAAGGGAGAGCTGCTTCATTCTTGTCTGTCACTGAGCTGTTTGTCTACTTAAAGCGCTATGGCTGTGACATGCACGTGGGAACGGTGGGCAACGGAATACCAGTTCATTAGCATGAAAGGCACAGGCAACGAAAACAGCTACAGTGTTAAAACAGCTCACATTTCCCACATTTAAAAAGGTATAATAAATAATCTGATGGGTATTTTGAGCTGAAACCTTACACACACATTCTGGAGACACAAAAGATGTATATTAAATCTTGAAATTTTGTTAAAATTGGTGCCCTTTAAGACAGAAATATTAGTATTGCAATTTAGTAAAATAATTGTATTAAATGCTCAATATTAGATTGTATTATTAACTGTTTTAGTATTAACTATTATTAATTCTATTATCACTGACATGCTTGTAGTTTTTATTAATAGTTTTAATTAAACTAAATAAAAAATATATATTTTTCGCACAAATGCTGTCAACATTTTCAATAAACACTTGCAAATTAATATTTAATGTACAATAATACCAATAAATATTCTAATTAGCATATTAAGCTGATTTCTGGAGGATCATGTGACTAAAGAGTTTTAATAATTAAATAATTAACAACACAGTCATTGTTAAATCGTAATAATGTTTCATAATATTACAGTTTTTAATGCTATATAGCAACCATAATGTATAAAAAATCCCAGAATGTTAATCTGTAGTGTCAAAGCTTATGACTAATAAATAAATGTTTGATCTTTTTTTAATTTTCCTGCCCTAGTTCCACTTCCAGGACGTGAAGTTCATGCAGCATCAGGCGAGGACTGTGACTGTTCATAATGACGGACAGGTGCCGTGTCAGTTTGAGTTCATTCAGAAGCTGGACGAGCCTGCGTACTGCAAGCCCTGGTTAACAGCAAACCCAGCTAAAGGCTTTCTGGCCCAGGGTGAGAAGACTAATACTTCCTATTAAAACAACCTGCTCTCTATTTAAAAAAAACCCACTGTATTTGATGAAATATTGTCGGTTATTTCACTCGACTGTGTGTGCTAAGTAGGTTTTACACAACTAGTTTCAACATAGTCTTTTTTTAGTCTTTAATTAGCAATAGTCTCAGCCAATCAGAGCATACTTGATAAATTATTTGTATTGTATAATTTCGTGAAGCAGGATTTTTTTATGGCAAAGCTTAGAGCCATTCTTAAGGGGAACAGTCCACTTTTAAGCTCATTTCAGAGCTCCCTATAGAGTTAGACATTTGAGTTTTACCATTTTTAAAATCCATTCAGTCA
>CAIGQZ010002445.1:4125717-4135855 GCA_903798205.1 Danio tinwini | reverse complement strand
GGCTCATTTTAGCGCTCCCCCTAGAGTTAGACATTTGAGTTTTACTATTTTTTTATACATTCAGTCGATCTCTTGGTCTGAAGTTAACACTTTTAGCTTAGCATAGATCATAGAATCGGATTAGACCATTAGCGTTAGAAATAGGCTCATTTTAAAGCTTTCCTAGAGTAGGACATTTGAGTTTTACCATTTTTTAAATCCATTCAGTCGATCTATGTGTCAGAAATTAGTACTTTTATCTTAGCTTCGCATAGATTATTGAATCGGATAACCATTAGTCGATCTCTTGAGACTGTTTAGATGCATGTCACTGGTGAAAAGATGACGGATGTTTACTGTATGAAGACCAAAATGGCCTTAAACACTCAGCAGGGACAAGACGTCAACATGACACTAGATTGACATTGTACCCAACGTCGTAGGGTCGTTGCATTTTATTTGGAAATGAAAATCGTGTTGATATCAGAACCCAATGTCAGGCCAATGTCAATGTCCAACCCAATATCAACGTCTAATGATGTTACAGCTTGACGTTGTGTGGATGTTACCATTATGTTTGAGTGACTGTTTTGAAGTGCTTCCTTTATCCTCACTTTGAGAAAAGCGTTTGCTAAATAACTAAATGTAAATGTAGGTGCCAGTGTAGACATCGACCTGGAGGTGTTTGTGAACCGTCACACAGCCCCAGAGCTGAACGCCGGCCTGCAGCAGCTGGAGGACATCCTGGTCCTGCATCTGGAGCGCGGTAAAGATTACTTCATCTCCATCACCGGCTCCTACCTGCCCAGTTGCTTCGGCTCATCCCTCCGCGCTCTGTGTCTGCTGAGGGAGCCCATCCAGGACATGCCTTTGGAGAGCATCCGAGAGCTGGTGAGATCCTGCCTTTACCAACTGATGCCTTGGGGATTTTGTCAAAACTACATGGGTTTAACCGCAGTCTAAGTTTTGACAGAGAACTGTTTTGTTCTGGTTTGGATTAAAAATATCTTTATCCATCAGTGTATTCACAGTGGGGGAAATAGGTATTGAACAGGTCACCATTTTTCTCAGAAAACATATTTGTAAAGGTGCCTTGGTGACTTGAAAGTTTTGGTAACAACCAAAGAAATCCATATATGCAAAGAAAACTAAACTAATTAGTTTACAAATGTGTAATAAAATGAAATGACACATAGAAAAAGTATTGAACACATGAAGAAAGGGAGGTGTAGAAAGGCAGTGAAAGCCCTGCGAGCAGCTGAAATCTCTCAGTAGTTCTTCAGAAACCCTCTGCCCTTCCTCAGTGTAAATGAATATCAGCTGCTTCAGTCCAGTATCTACATTAGCAGGAGGATGAAGATAAAACCATGGTGAACATTTCAGCAAGACAATGATCCAAAACACAGCCAATGAAACTCTCAAATGCTTTCAGAGAAAGAAAACCAAGCTGCAGAATGACCCAGCCAATCACCTAAGCTGAATACAATATGAAATACACATTAACGCTCAGATTTGATAGATGAGACCCACAGAAGCATCAAGATTTTGACACTCTGTTCAAAATTGCTGAGCTGCCGACACCAAAAAAGCCTTTTATATAAAGTATTCAATACATATCAGTAGTTGAGTACTTTCTCCTTGTGTCATTTCACTGTTATTACACAATTTTTGCAGATTTTTTTTATTTTGTTTTATTTTTATGTTTGTATTGTTTGGGTTTTTACCAAAATCTGCTTCAATTCCACGTCAAAAGCTCCTTTAGAAATATTATTCCCAGGAAAAAAAAGACATGTTCAATCTAGGCATGGGATGGTATGAGATTCTGACGGTATGATAACCTTGGGTAAAAATATCACGGTTCCACGGTATCACGGTATTGTAGTTACTGCTATTTACATAAATATATTCTTTTTAAATGTCTAGGTAAAAAACAACAACTTTTCCTCATTGAACATGGTATATATTTTTAACATTTAAAATAGTTTGAAACGATAAATGTCAGGCTAAATAATTTAAACAAGTCATTGACTTCTGCTGTCTTCATCAGTTTCAAAAACACAGATTTCTTTTCAACTTGAATGGATATCTTGGATATCTTTCTTTTCTTTGGATGTAAAGTAAGCCACGGCACTGTTCAGCTCTACAGCATGCTGGATGTTGGTTTATAAGAGATTTGTTTCCTGAATCATTGTAGCTTGTGATGTGAAGGGTCCTTTTCTACTGTTGCCCTAAAAAAACTCAATAAAATAGTCGTAAAAAAAAAAAACTAAAACTTACAAACACCTTAGAAACAGTATAGCAGAAAATTTGAACAATTTTAAAACCTTGACTTTTCGAAACGACGGTAAACCTTAAATCAGTTATCGTCCCATGTCTATTCATGATCTATTACACATTAAAGCAGCTATTGTAAAAAGTGAAAATGAATTGTCATTTAAAAATAACAATTCTAGGAATGTTTTCATTAAAAAAAATGTTATATCAAAATATCATTACCTTTTTAAAACATGTTCAAGAAATTCTTAGTTATGCAAGCGTATGATATTAATTATGAATATTAGAATAAACATTATGGTACAAGTATTGTAGTAACGTTTTAAAACGTTGAATCTCGATTAAAACATTATTTGGTGGAAAAAAATTGGTGCATATACAGTTGAAGTCAGAATTGTTAGCCCCCGTTTATTTTTTTTCCAATTGCTGTTCAACAGAGAGATTTTTTTTCAACACATTTCTTAACATGATAGTTTTAATAAATCATTTCTAATAACTTATTTATTTTATCTTTGCCGTGATGATAGTAAATAATATTTGACTAGATATTTTTTAAGACACTTCTATACAGCTTAAAGTGGCTTTTAAAGGCTTAACCAAAATGAATTAGGTTAACTATGCAAGTGTAGTGGCATTTTTTTATAAGGAGGCTCTCTTAAAGGTCAAAAAGACAAATTCTTACCCAAAGTGTCTTTTAAGGTTTTATTCTTTGCAAAGAAGTTCAGACAATCATACAGCAATGCAGGTTTCTGCAGAGAGTGAGACGGCCAAACGGAGTGCGTTCTCTTTTTATCTAGTTTGTAATGCCCACAAGGTCATCAGTGACATACAGGATGAATCACAGTTACATCAGCGCTCAACTTCATTTTTGACCATCTATATTTCAGTCTTACATCCCATCAGAACATGTAGTTTGTTAAATCACCATGTACTTATCCAGATCTTATCTAGTGATAAACAGATGTTAAAGTGGTCACAATTGGTCTAACTTAAACAGTACATCCATGGAAGAATAAAATAACAGACCCTTATAATGTATATAAATTAATATATAAATGAATATAAGATGAATAAAATGAATTTCCACCACACAAGTTAGGGTAATTAGGCAAGTTATTGTATAATGATGGTTTGTTCTGTAGACTATCCAAAAACAATATTGCTTAAAGGGGCTAATAATTTTGATCTTAAAATGGTTTTTGAAAAAATAAAAACTGCTTTTATTTTTGCTGAAATAAAACAAATAAGACTTTCTCCAGAAGAAAAAATATTACCAGACATACTGTGAAAATGTCCTTGCTCTGTTAAACATTATTTGGGAAAAAATAAAAAAAAATTCAAAGGGGGGCTAAAAATTCAGATTTCAACTGTTATGTGTATTGTAATAATGTTTGTGAGATACGTTTCAAAGTAACTTTGAAAGAACGTTCTATCAACGTCATCAAAAGAATGTTTGTTCTTAACCTATTCCTAAAAACCTTTATCGAATGATTGTCATCTCCTGAATCATGGACTGACCAGTAGCTTGTAATGTGGTAGGTCCTTTTCTACTGTTACCCTAAAAAAAAAACTTAATAAAAAAGTTGGGGGAAAAAAAACCCAAACATATTAGAAACGGTATAGCAGAACATTTGAACAGTTTTAAAACCTTTACTTTTCAAAACCTTAAAACCAGTTATCATCCCATGCCTAGTTCAATCCTTATTTCCTCCACTGTATGTGTGGTATTTAAATGTTCTATAACCTTGTTCATTGGGAATGATTAACCAGCCCTGCACTTTTTGTTTGTTGTATCAGAGTGTAAAGTCAAATAGTCTAGTGATTGACTCGACCGATAAACCCCAAGAAATCCCTAAGGAAATCTGGATGATGGTGGACCATCTCTTCCGTTATGCAAAAAAACAGGTCAGAATTGTCTGCTTCTTTTACTTGCATGTTTTAAGCTTGCTCCTCAACTATTTAAACAACTCTTTTGTGTATTTCTGAAAGCCGTTTGTCTTTTTTTTTGTGCTGGACTCATTGTGCTCACTCCATAGTAACACCAGCACTAAAGCAGGAATCTGCTGAGGAAATTTACTACTGCTTGCCTTGAACAATAACCTGGAAAAAAACAAAAAGCTTCCCTGAAATCATTCTTTCCTCGACTATATGATTCTAAATGTGATTCGCTGAGCCGATTGTACATGAAACTTTAAAATACACTGTCTGGAGTTGATCCAGGTGGTTAAAAATATCTTTTCGTGTTTTGTATTGCAGGAAGACCTCTTTCAACAGCCCGGCCTGCGCAGCGAGTTTGAGGAGATTCGGGATTGTTTGGACACGGGCTGCTTAGACACTCTCCGTATCCTTCCACACACTATTATTATACATATATGTGGTGAGATAATATTAAATAACATTTTCTTTCATTTCTGGAGGATGGCTGAAATTAAAACTCTTTCACTGATTTTATCACTGCAAAAAATAGATTAGCAGAAACTAATGAAAAAAAAATCATTTTGGCAAAATATTTCAACAAATTTTCTTTCCATTATTTCCATATTTGGACATCAACACAATTCTAATATTTTTGGCTCTATACACCAACACAGTGGATTTGAAATGAAACAAAGAAATATTTGCTTCAACTGCAGACTGTCAGATTTAATTTGAGGGTATTTGCAGCCAAATCAGGTGAATGGTGTAGGATTTACAACAGTTTGCATATGTGCCTCCCACTTGTTAAGGGTCCAAAAGTAATTGGACAATTGGCTTCTAAGCTCTTCCATGGCCAGGTGTGTGTTATTCCCTCATTATCCCAATTACAATGAGCAGATAAAAGGTCCAGTGTTCATTTCAAGTGTGCTATTTGCATTTGGAATCTGTTACTGTCAACTCTCAATATGAGATCCAAAGAGCCGTCACTATCAGTCAAGCAAGCCATCATAAGGCTGAAAACACAAAACAAACCCATCAGAGAGATAGCAAAAACATCAGACGTGGCCAAAACAACTGTCTGGAACATTCTTAAAAAGAAGGAGCACAACAGTGAGACCAGCAACACCAAAAGACCTGTAAGACCATGGAAACAACTGTGGTGGTCGACCAAAGAATTCTTTTCCTGGTGAAGAAAACACACTTCACAACAGTTGGCCAGATTAAAACACACTCCAGGAGGTAGGTGTATGTGTGTCAGAGTCAACAATCAAGAGAAGACTACACCAGAGTGAATACAGAGGGTTCACCACAAGATGTAAACCATTGGTGATCATCAAAAACAGAAAGGTCAGATTAGAGTTCTAAAAAAGCCTTCACAGTGCTGGAACAACATCCTATAGACAGATGAGATCGAGATCAACTTGTACCAGAGTGATGAGAACAGAAGAGTATGGAGAAGGAAAGGAACTGCTCATGATCCTAAGCAGTGAAGCATGGTGCTAGTAGTGACATGGTGTGGGCATGTATGGCTGTCAATGGAACTGGTTCTCTTGTATTTATTGATGATGTGACTGCTGATTAAAGGAGCAGGATGAATTTTGAAGTGTTTCAGGCAATATTTTCTGCTCATATTAAGCCAAATGCTTCTAAAATCATTGGATGGCGCTTCACAGTGCAGATGGAGATTGAACCAAAGCATACTGCAAAAGCAACCAAACAGTTTTTGAAGGGAAAGAAGTGGATTGTTATGCAATGGCCAAGTCAATCACCTGATGTGAATCTGATTAAGCATGTGTTTCACTTGCTGAAAACAAAACTGAAGGAAAAATGCCCCAAGAACAAGCAGGAACTGAAGACGAAAAAGTTGCTGTAACGGCCTGGCAGGGCACCACCAGTAATGAAACCCAGCGTCTGGTGATGTCTATGCATTCCAGATTTCAGGCTGCAATTGACTACAAAGGATTTGCAACCAAGTATTAAAAAGTTAAAGTTTGATTTATTATTATTCTGTCCATTTACGTTTGGACCCTTAACAAGTGGGAGGCACATATGCAAACTGTTGTAATTTGGCTGTAAATACCCTCAAATTAAAGCTGACAGTCTGCAGTTAAAGCACATCTACTTTGTTTAACTTCAAATCTAAATGTTAGAATTGTGTCAATGTCCAAATATTTATGGACCTAACTGTCCCCTTTCAATACATTGACTAGCATGAACTAATGAAACCTTATTGTAAAGTGTGACCCATAAGTTGTAATCCAGCTGAAGGAATAAGGAGTCTCTTTGTGGATGTGTGTGTAGGTAGTGTAGTGAACTGTTGAGTTCCCTTAACCTGAAGCACAATTAGCTGGCAGTAATCACTCAGTGGCTGAAGCTCTGCTGCTGTTTCTGGATGCTCTTCCTGAACCCGTGATTCCCTTCTCCTTCTACCAGCAGTGCTTGGATTGCTGCTCTGACAGCAGCCACTGTCGACAGGTTTGTGCCCTGCACATTTTACTGTTAGTGGGATGTTTAGCAATATCATTTGAGTAGCAGTGCATTATGGCTGTATATCGGCACTGGTGGGAGGCGTGGATTTGCTCAAGGCCGCAGGCTGAGTGCCTTAGTTTCCCACCAGTGATGATATACAGCCATATTGCATTGTTACAAGTGTGATATTACATTTATACAACAGTTCGACGGCATGATCGTGGATATAAAAAAATCAAACCTTTTGCATGAGGAGCTATTTTCTTTTGCCATTTATTCACATCTGCAGCTGACGTCAGAACAGCAGAAACCGCTGCTACTTCACCAACGCCACTTCATTTGATTGATTCTCTAGCGTAATGTCTAAAATGATGACAAAACATGTGATTTTGCTCACATTTTAAGATTATAAGGCTGAACGACATGAAATGCCATCAGTCTAAAGACATTTCCTAGTATTTCTCTTTTGCAATCGGGATTTCACAATAATTAACCCAGAAAAAGCCAAAGCAAAGCAAACAATTGCAGATTACTATGGGGTAAATACAGCACTACAACATACAAAATGGAGAGATCGACTTAGAATGTCACTTACCTGTTTAATAAGGATTTTATCAGCTGTAGTTTTAAATTTACACTGATTTTTTTCTCCTCTAAGGACTTATTATTTGGTCTCTGTCGCCATCTTGTGGCGGTCAACTGTTAATTTTTTTGCTCTGCTCAGTATGACAGGCTGATGGCCGCCAACGCACTGAATCTCAGACATTATAAATATTTAAAATAGGCACTATCCTTATAAATAAACTGCATGGTTGAAATCCATTATGTTGTCCAACAGCTGCAATATTTGTCAAACTGTAGTGAGTTAATTGATCTGCTGTCACTCTAATGTGGGCGGAGTAATACACAAGGGTGAAGAGGCTGTACGAGTGCTGTTATTGCAGAATATCACACTGCTATCAGCCAATCAGATTCGAGAACCAGACAGAACTGTTGTATACTCTTGTTTGTAATATTATTTATATATTTTGAGAAACTGGTTCCTGCGGGAGTTTTTATCTCGCTCTCTTTAATTAATTATATATTAATTATGTGTTTGGTTTATATGTTTGTATGGTATTTTGTGTTGTTTCAATGTGAAATGCACTGCGATAAGAAATAAATTAATAAATAATTCTAAAATACAATATATTATTACGGATGTTTCCCAGTGATGCGTTGCAGCTGGAAGGGCATCTGCTGCGTAAAACATATGCTGGATAAGTTGGCGGCTCATTCCGCTGTGGCAACCCCTGATTAATAAAGAGACTAAGCCTAAAAGAAAATGAATGAATATATTATTACATTTTATTATTTATTTATTTTTTCACGGCCAGTACACAAACAGTACTTTATAACAAAAACCTGAGAGTAAATTGATTAAATAGATCAGTCAGTATTATTATACAGCTATACCCATAAGCTACTAGGGATACTCTTATCCCGATACTTGGATCAGATAGCAGTTCGATACTGCATATTTTAGCTGGATCTGGTATTGGCTAGCTGGTACCAATCCAAATCCGATCTTGCGCGTACGATATATTCTGTGTAATTTTTAAGCCAACAAAAGCCATGAAGGTAGCCTATTATAAGGCACTAGAAAGTTGTCATGTAAGCTACTACCTCTCCTGTTCAACAGGAAATCAGAGCACATCGCACCTGTCCTCAGGTCTTTAACTGGCTCCAAGTTACATTCAGAATAGATTTTAAGGTATTATTACTTGTCTATAAATCACTATAGATCAAATAAACTAGAAATTCCAAGAGTTCAGTCAAAGTAGGGTGAATCGGCCTTTAGCTACTACCTAGTTTAAATAATGAGTGGAGAAATGCATTTAGTTTTGCATTAAATGAGTTCATTTTGGCCTGCAACAAGGAGTTCATTGCTGTTTCTAAATCATGTTGCACTGTGTGTGTTAGATCAGCAAATCGCCTTCGCAACACTGGAGTAGACAGGGTTATTACCTGCTCTTCACACAGAAAAGTAGACCTACCTGAAATTTAAAATTAGAAAAGGCTCAATAATGCATTGGACAGATCCTCAACGCACTGATTTCTTCCCTTTGTGCTGCTATTTTGGAAGTGTTCGCAGATACCGGAGTGTCTCAGTGATGCATCAAGCACTTCATTCACGCACCGGCTGCGCAGAAGCAATGTGCGCTGCTCCGTAAAATTATTCTCACACTGAGTTTCTGTTCTTTTATCCTTCTGACTGAGTTTATTCTTCTAAGGGGAATACTTTTAAGTGCTGCGAATAGTTTGTAAAGCCTGGCTCATTGTGGTCAATGTAGTTAATTAAATTAATTAGAGTGAAACTGACGGGCTTATATGGATTGTCATGAACTGAAAATTATTTAGCCTAATATAAAAAAAATAGAAAATATATTAATAAACGGCACGGTATCGGATCTGTATCGGTCGATACTCCGAATTTTGGTATTAGATCGGTTCCAAAAAAATGGTATGGGTGCATCCCTATAAACTACATATACATACATATCAGATATACTGTGTTCCATCAGTCAACCAAGTCACAAATATACAAACACTTATTCCTCATCACTAGTGAGTACAAATTCACTTCAAGCTTATGCATGAAAATGTGACTTGAGCTACAAAATATTGACGCATTAATTTTCTGTCTCCCTGCAGATCATTTCAATGCTACCTCAGTGCCATAAAAATGTATTTAACTATTTAACGGCCTTTCTTCAAGAGTTGTTGAGGCACTCCGCATACAATCGGCTCGACGTCAATGTTGTAGGTAGGTTCACGATGCACTTTCACTACTTGTTTTTGGAGAATTTTTTTGTTGGTAGACTCAGAGGGCACAGGTCAGTTTCAGTGGAAAGCAGAAGTCAAATGTTTATTCTGTCCAGGATGTCTTTAGTCTTTTTTTTTTTCTTTTTTTTAAGGGCAAATTTTGCAGCTGGAAGGTCGTCGAGTGTTATCGTAGTTCTTCAATTAATGTTTTTTGTTTTTTTTTAAACAGACTGGTTAATAATAATAATTAAATCTTAGTTATCTGCACTTATTCTATTCTATAAAGTCATTACTTTGTTCATTGGCTGTATTAGAAAAAGTCAAGGTGTTTTTACATAAAAAAAATAAAAAATAATATATATATATATATATATATATAAGGGCTGTCAATTGATTAAAAAAATTAACTAATTAATCACACCTTTTTTGTGATTAATCATGATTAATCACGAATAAAAAAAATCCAAAATGCAGGCATTGGAAATATGGAAATTGGAAAATAATAATAATAATAATAATAATAATAAAGTATTAATTACAAACAATTGTATTCATTGTAAAGTTGTATTGCAAGTTGAGAACATTAATTATAAAGTAGAAACAATTTTGCTCAGTCCTCCTTAACATTTAGCCAGTTGCTAAGACGAGAGAGAGAGAGAGAGAGAGAGAGAGAGAGAGAGAGAGAGAGAGAGAG
>CAIGQZ010002445.1:4078724-4095717 GCA_903798205.1 Danio tinwini | reverse complement strand
AGAGCAAATATGAATGATTTGTTTGTGGCATTATGCCACAGTATCTCAATCGGGTTGTGAACAGGACTATGTCTGTGTCACTCCAGAAGGGGTATTTTCTTCTGTTGAAGCCATTCTGCTGTTGATTTACTTCTATGCTTTGGGTTATTGTCCTGTTGCATCACCCATCTTCTGTTGATCTTCAGTTGGCAGACAGATGATCCTAAGTTTTCCTGCAAAATGTCTTGATAAACTTTGGAATACATTTTTTCGTTGATTACAGCAATCTGTCCAAGCCATGAGGCAGCAAATCGTCCTTAAACCATGATGGCTTCTCTGCCGTATTTCACAGTTGGGATGAGGTTTTGATGGTGCTGTGCTGTACCTTTTTTTTCTCCACACATAGCATTGTGTGTTCTTTACACAGTCTGTCCACACAATAGCTTTTCATTCATTCATTTTCTTTTCACCTTAGTCTCTTTATTAATTTGGGGTCGCCACAGTGGAATGAACTGCCAACTTATCCAGCATGTGTTTTACGCAGCGGATGCCCTTCCAGCCGCAACCCATCTCTGGGAAACATTCACACACACTCATTCACTTTTGTATTAAAATATGGCTCAGTTAAAAGTATACTTCATGTCTTTGGACTGTGGGGGAAACCGGAGCACCCGGAGGAAACCCACGCGAACGCAGGGAGAACATGCAAACTCCACACAGAAACGCCAACTGACCCAGCCGAGGCTCGAACATGCGACCCAGCGACATTCTTGCTGTGAGGTGACAGCACTCAATAGTTTTTGCAAACTTTAAATGTGCTGCAATGTATTTTTTGCTGTGTACTGTATATAAGGTGGACTTAAAACACAAATTAACAAACAATACAGATTTACATTTTTCTCTCTTTTTCTCCATCTCAGGTGAAGAGATACCAGTGTCTGTTCGAGGGCTGTACGCGCACCTACAGCACAGCGGGAAACCTGCGCACTCATCAGAAGACGCACCGAGGCGAATACACGTTTGTTTGCAACCAGCAAGGCTGCGGCAAAGCCTTCCTCACATCCTACAGCCTGAAGATCCACGTCCGTGTCCACACAAAGGAAAAACCCTTTGAGTGTGATGTCCAGGGCTGTGAGAAAGCATTCAACACTCTCTACAGGTGAATATGAGCATGATATTTTACACTGACGAGTTTTGGAAGCTGCTTCTGTCCTGTGGGTTTTGTTGTTAGACTGCAGAAGTACTGTATGTGTGGGTCTCACAGAAGCTCATACTCATCCTCATGTGACTGATAGCCTGAAGCTGCTAGCATCTGTTTGCTAATACAGCGCTCTTTATGAACCTACATGCAGATATGCATTTGTGTGCCGTCTCATGGGTCAGCAAAGAGTCATGAGTCCCTTTATGTGTATTATAAATGATTATGTGTAATGTCGCAGTAGAACACTATGGCGAAGGAGGCGAGTAAATAAAACGCTCCTACTACTTAAAAGGTAGATAATTATGCACAATTCAACTTCTTGTGAGTTTGCTGGGAAGTCTTTTGTTGACACTGAATAAGGCACAGCCGCTATTTCACTACTAGGGCGAAATGCTGTAAAAATCCATCTCTTTTTCTCACTTTGGACATTTGACTCGCTGGCGTGTTCGTAAGGTAACTTTTCCTCTCCTCGGCTGTTAAAGTGATACTTGTTGATCCAGACATGAGCGTGCCTGAGGTGCGAGCTTTCTCCACTGTGTCTATTACAGATTACCCATGATAACCGCATATTATGTGCATATAGACTGTAACGGCGGCTGTTCTTCCCACACAGCGCTTTCATTTTTAGAGCCAATCGCAGTCCTTTCTGTTGAGCAGGTGAAGACAATGACCGGTCGTAGGGGTGTAAGACCTCGCTTGACAGCGCTCAAAAAGCAAGCAGGATAATATTTACACCAGTTTATTTGCTCTAAACGCTCATGCTGTCTTCGATGCATGTATTGGGGTTTTGTTTGATGCATTCAGGAGTGTTTTCTTTGAGCAGGTCAAATTAAAGGTACAGTTCATATATCTGACTGCTTGTATAAAATGACAAAATTGTATTACAAAAAATATATATATATTAATGTTTATAGATAAAATATATATATATATATATATATATAGTGATGTGAAGAAATAATCTAATTATGTATGGAAAGCATCGTCAGTGCACCGGCATGATAATTGTAACCGAAACGTGAGACCAGTGTAGGGTCACACCCCTAATAAACAATACATAATACATACACAACATAAATAATAATATATATATTAATTTTTTTTATAAATTATATATATAGTTTATAATATAATATTATAATATGTTATATATTAATATAAAATAAATAATAAGCAATCATACACCTAAAATGGCAGTGGTTCAGAAAACATTGAATAATAAAGATATAGATATTTGCACAAACTCTGATTCGCCATGGCACATTCATTTAGATTGCACTTTATAAAATGGATTGCTTTTAAAGTCTTAAATATAAAAAACAATGTAGGTGTTGCTTTGATTTAGAATTATACTTTAGTTTCTACTTTAAAGCAACTCTATAGCAGAACAGAAGAAGTAAACAAGATTTCACAGAGCCACACCTAACAATTAACAGACACATTAACAGTTAATTACCAATAACTACATAATAGATGCATGGTAGGAGTATTTGGAATTTGAAGGTGTATACCAGCCAAGCCACTTCAGAAACATATGTGTGTCTGTGCATGTATCTTTGTGTGTGTTTGCCTGAACCTTATATTGCACTGATATATTTTTGGAAAAAGCCAAAAATACATTGTATGGTTCAAAATTATTGACTTTATTTTAATAAAAAATCATTAACATGTTTAAAGGTGTTTTCTCAATATTTCAATATTTAGATTTTTTTCCTGATTCATTTATTACTTTTATTATTATTATTATTATTTATTTTATTATAATAACATTATTATTTATTTAACTTATTTATGTATTAGTATTTTTTTACCTAGTATTTTATTATTATTTTTATTTCTATCTATTTTTTATTATTATTATTTATTTATTTTATTATTTTATTTATTGGATTATAATTATTTTTTTGATTTATTAATTTATTGTTATTATTATTTATTATTTATTAATGTATTTATTGTTATTGTTGTTAATAATATTGTTGTTAATAATTTATTATTATTTTATTTTTTTTATCATTTTTATTTATATATTTTATTTTATTTTTTGCAATCTCAAATAACGTTATTCAAGAGTTGTATCTTTGTGACATGTTGTCATAACAAATCATACATCAATGGAAAGCTTATTTGTGAGCTTTTATGTCTTATAAATCTCAATTTAAAAACATTTACCCTTATGACAAGGTTTGTGATCCAGAGTCACATATCTTAAGAAGCAGAAGTGATGATCAGTCATGATGCTTGAAACAAACAAACTCTTAAAGTTCTCGTGAAGTGCTTTAATATGCATTTTTTGTTCAATGTCTGAGTCTGACATAATCTCAACAGAAACTTGAAGAGAGGGCCAGACACTCCCTCTAGGGCACACTAGCTTATAGATATCCTTAAAACGTACTGATACTAACATCTAAAAAACGTTATATCAGTTTCATGATGGGACCTTTTAAATGTGTATTTGTATGTCAGAATAATTCAATTATTAAAGCATAATGGCCCTAAATCTTAAATTTGAGCAGTACCTGAAGAACTGTTTTGACTTCCTACTTTGAATGAAAGCATCTGCTGGTTGTGTGATCCTGAATAATCCTGTGTTTCTCTCCCATCAGACTGAAAGCACACCAGAGGCTGCACACTGGGAAGACGTTTAACTGTGAATCAGAGGGATGCACCAAGTACTTCACCACACTCAGTGACCTGAGGAAGCACATCCGCACACATACGGGCGAAAAACCCTTCCGGTGAGCCTTTCACATTGACAGGACTTTTATCAGAGTTTATTGGGTTGTTATTTACTCAGAAAAATTCAGGACACCCTATTGAAATACATGATTTTCTGCATCATGATAAAAATACATAAATAAAAAAGCTACATTGTCATTGGCAGGCCTTAAAATTCTATGATAAAATCTCAGATAAACAACATCGCATGACATCTCTAATTATATACTGAGCAAAAATTAAAGCAAGAAATGATTAGGCCCAAACAGAATCGGCACTATTCAGTTTTTTATATTCATTTCAGTAATATTTTTGAATCATATACAAATGTTTAGATAATTTATGTGCAATACAATTTGTAAAGAAATACTATCTGTCTTTTAGTGGATATATTATATGAGAGACTTGATTTGCCAAACAGATGGAATAAATAAAAGTAAATATTTAAATAAAAGTTATTTTTTAAATTCTACACACTCAAAATCATCCCACATAAATCCAGATTTTAAATTTAAAAGAGATAAAAAAAATTTGTTTAGTTGTTTTTTATTTATTTTTAATTATTTCCCACATTTTAAGACAAAAATCTAATCATTTTTCTATGTGCTGATTTGAATTCAAAGGTGCTGTATGTACGCTTTTGACTCTTCTAAAGCATAAAAATACCATAATATGTTTGCAGATATTTAAGAAACATCCTGTCTGAACATTCTTGTTTATCTGAAAAACAATGCTGAAGTCAGATATTCTGATATATTCTGAAAATGTGCATTACATGCCGGAACGGCTGTCTTTGTTTTGGTCCCTTTGACCCGCCCAATGTCAGTTTAGCCAATTATATTTCAAAACCCTGGGCTGCCTTGATGGAAAACAGTGTATTTCATTCATTCAGAAAGGCTCTCAAAGTGTGCGTCCCTGACCGAAATGCGACCTCTGGTGGACAGTAGCAGCCTCCGGAATGAGACGCAGATTCAGAGTTCCACATGAGGATATTAATAAGCAAAAAATAAAAATTTCATAAGCGTAAACATTAGGTGAGCATGTTACATTGTAACCCCGTGTCCTAACAACACGCTACATGACGAGATTTGCAGTGATAAGCAATTTGGCTGTTTGCACCAGACAAAACACGACAGAAATACAGCCATTCAGAAGCACAGAATAGTGAACTCACTGCACTCCAGCGAAATGGTAAGGTTTATAATCTAATTAATACATAGTAAAGCTCTTTAACATTATTAAATGTACATGCTGAATCACTGATGTGTTGGCTTTGAGTCACAGTTCTAAAGGTCAATTTCAATGGTTTATTTTATTTTCCAGATCTGAGGTGAACTATCTGCTGCTGCTTTCAGTATATGGCAATAAATGTCATGTAAAATAGCATTCAAACTCACATTATTAGCATTTAACACTAAATAAAGCACATTAGGTGTACCTGAGGTGATCATTGATACATGCAAGAAATAGAAGCCGTTTATAAAATATAAATTTCAGCTGTTGGTTAGGACAAAAACTGCTTTTAATATGGAGAATATTCCTTCTATCGTGTGCCATTGCTTTTATTTAGAACATGATTAAAATCAACCTTTAGGCTCGATCGTCAGACTCGCTCCTGTTGGTTCTCAATCTGGCAACCTGCGCTTTTATTTGTTTTGATCCAGAAATGCAATACCTAGTTTAACCACTAGGTGTCAAACTTACATACTGCGCCTTTAATAGGGTGTCCAAACTTTTTCCCGGGACTGTATCGTCAATGTGCAACAAGGGTCAGTTCCCCCAAAAATAAAAAGGATCACATTTATTAATTTACACATTTTTAAGTTTCTAAAAACAAAAGAAGATATTTTGACAAATGCTGGATGTTGGTTTCCATTTACTTCCATAATAGGAACCAAATCGACTATAGAAACCAATTGGTCTCAGCATCATGTAAAAAAAATCTTCTTTTGTGTTCAACAGAAGAAAGAAACTCACATAGGTTTTAAATTAGTGAAGGGTGAGTAAACGATGACAGTGTTCATTTTTGGGTGAACTATTCTTTTAAATGTCTGCTTTCTGGTACATTTGGATACTGCAGTCGAGTAGGTACACAATAATAATAATAATAATAATAATAATAATGAACATAATGTGATGTCTGCAGGTGTGATCACGATGGCTGTGGTAAGGCTTTCGCTGCTAGTCATCACCTGAAAACACATGTACGGACGCACACTGGTAAGACACTTTCAGTCTGTCACAGAAATGATTAAACGAATGCAGTATAAAAAAAATTTGATCTGTGTGATATAAATTTGTTTACAAGTAATGCTGTAATTCAGCAATTTAAATATTATATGTTTATGTAATTAATAACATGACTTTCTGTATATCATTAAATTCTCTTCTGTATACCATAAATCCTGTAATGCATCGTTTCAACAAAAATATGCAGCAACATGCACTATTTTTCAAACTTGAGCATGATATGATGTGTTAATTAAGCAGGAAATGATCAAATTATCTTAGCTTTGACTTTTTTAAAGTAATTAATACAGGTTTTCAATACAATAAAGATATTCAGCATTCAATTCAAACCTGTCATTTAATTCGTAACAATATTTCATTCTGTTACAGTTTTATTGTGTTCGTCCCCAATTTAATACTTTGATATGAAAGCTCTTTCAAAAGAATTTACCAGCATAAAACTGGTAGCATCAGTGGAAGCATGTTATTTGAATAATGTAACTGTAAAATATGTAATTATTGCAATTATTAAGTATTTTAAAGGGCACCTAGGTTACCCCTTTTTCCAGATTTAATATAAGTCTTTTGTGTCTCCAGAATGTGTCTGTAGAGTTTCAGCTCAAAACACTCATCAGATTTTTTATTATACCTGTCATAAGTTTCTATTTTGTAGCTTTTGGCATCAGGTAGTGGTTTTTGTGTACTGCGCCTTTAAGGCTAGTCCTTCACGCCCACCGTTTCCATGTGCCTGTCAGTTTGTCTTAATCTCCTTCCTCGGCAGCATCAGACAACAGACAGACACGAAGGAATAAGATCACGTAACGTTTGTGAGAAATACTACAGTAAGACCTTTATCAATGAGAATTTCATGCATTTGTTGTGGAGTCACACACAATGTCGTTACAAGTTTCACGCACACACACAGAGCAGACACACACACACACAGACAGCGCACGCTTTTAGCTTTGCGCTCTTTTTGCACGCAAATGTGACAGGATAAAGGTTAATATCCACTTCTGTATGGATATCTGTTATGTTAATGTACAAAATAAACCTGATTTAACGTCCACAAACCAGGATTGAAGCGTCGTCTTGTAAATTTGTTCTGACATGTGGCTGTGGTGAAGTAAATTTCTGTTATTCATTACACACAAGCACTATTTGCACATGTCACATTTGATGATGATTGATGATCCTAGCAAACTGAACAGACATTTTATCCCCAGTTGCTTTGCGCACGTCCTGTCTTGTTGATATGATCATATACGTTACTACGGAGACATGTTAATACGCAGCTGTCAATCAATTTGGTGGGCGGGTGGACCACACTCCTATGTCAAGTTGCGGTCGGTCTCAAAACCACTCCAATTGGTCCAGCGTTTTTATGTTGTTAAATTAAAAAAAAGGAAAGGGTGTGTTTATATCACCCCAATATGATGGTCTATACACCATACATACACGTATGTCTGTCCAAACAGCTTGAAAAGTAGATTTTTCACCATAGGTGCCCTTTAAGTAAAGAATTTACAACCCCAAATCAGAAAAAGTTGGGACAGTATGGAAAACGCAAATCGAAAGTAGTGATTTCTAAATTTACTTCGACTTGTATTTCACTAATAATCTTTATTTAACCAGGTAAGTCAATTGAGAACCAGTTCTCATTTACAATGACAACCTGGCCAAGATGCAACATGAAAAGTAGATACAGTACAAAGTAGCAGGGACACAATACAATAACAACTTTTAACAAATGCAGATAATAACATATAAAACCAACGAAAAACTAAAAACCAGCACACAAATGCAGATCATTCCAAGCATCAGCAGCAGAAAACTGAAAAGAGTAGTGACCAAATTACGTGTTCACAAAACTACTAGAGCCAGATTTCGATGTGTTTTCTGAATGTTAAATGATTGTAAATATAGTGGAGTTTTTCTAATAAAAGTTTTGTAAATGAACTGAAACCAATGAATTTGTCGACGTGATTGAAGAGGAGTTCAATAAAGAATACAGTTGACAGTGATGAGCATTAAATGGCGCACCAGTAACAAAAGGAATTTCTGCATGATAAATAACATCCAGTTTGTGAAGAAGAGTTTTTGAAGCTGATCTGTAAATTAAATCCCCATAATCCAGAATTGATAATACTGTTAGTTTGACCAAATGCTGATTGAAGAGTGCGTAAGGGAAGATTTGTTTCTGGAAAGAAAACCAATCCGGACTTTAACCTTTTTGAGCAATTAATTTATGCGAGTTTCACATGTCAGTTTCCCATCTAACCAGATACCAAGATATTTGTAGCATAACATAATCAATCACAGTACTGACCAATAAGGAAATTTGAGAAGGAAACTGAACATGTGGTAAATTTCTATTAAAAAACATGCATTTTGTTTTATTAGTATTTAAATCTAAATAAAGATTGGTAGAAGCATGTTGGATGCTTAAAAAACTGGCTTGCAGTGAAGAAAGTGCTGTAGGCAGAGAAGAACTAGATGTATAAATGATGGTATCATCAGCATATAGATGAATGTAAGAATCACATTCAGCAGAAGCAATATCATTAACATAAATTCACTGCAGACGATACAGCAAACATTATTTACTGTGTTCCTCATGATTTATTTAGTGTTTCAAAATAAATACCTATTCCAATTATGGTTCTTGCAACACATTTAAAAAAAAGTTGGAGCAGTAAAGCATTTACCACTTTTTAATGTTGCCATTCCTTTTCACAACACTTAGACGGAGTGAAGATACCAAGTGATGAAGTGTTTCAAGTGTAATTTTGTGCCATTTTAACTGCAAACAAGTCTCAAGTTGGGCAACACTAAGGAGTCTTTGTTGTAGCATTTTGCGCTTGAAAATACACCACACATTCTCTATTGGAGACAGGTCAGGACTGCAGGCAGGCCAGTCTAAAACCTGTATCCTCTTCCTCCACAGCCAGAACTTTGTAATGTGTGCAGAATGTAGTTTTGCATTGTCTGGTTAAAATATGCATGGCCATCCCTGGAAAAGAAGGCAGCATATTGTGCTCCAAAATCTCCATGCGTTTTTCAGCATTAATGGTGCATCACAGAAGTGCAAGTTACCTTTACCAAGGCTTTTTGGCTTATTTATGATAACAGTCTGCATGATTCTTTTTTATAAAAATACCTGAAACACTGATTCATCTGACCACAGTACATGTTTCCAAAGTGTGATGGTCCATCCCAGACCCCTCCGAGCCCACAGAAGTCAACAGCGCCTCTAGACACTGTTAACATAGGGCCTTCTTTTGGCACAGTACAGTTTTAACTGGTGTTTGTGGATGTAACTATGTGTTGTGGTACTTGGCAAAGGTTTGCCAAAGTAGTTTTGAGCCCATGTGGTGATTTCACTTATGGATGAATGATGATTCTTAATGTAGTGCCGCCTGAGGGATCTGAGATCACAGTTGTTTCAAATCACATCATTATTTAACCGATTGACCTGATTACTAGCCCTAAACTGCCCCTCTCCCAGCACTTTCTGAAATGTGTTGCAAGAACCAAAATTGGAATACATGTTTATTTTGGAGGGGAAAAAATCATGAGTAACGCATTAAATACAGTTTTTTTGTATTGTCTGCAATGAAATACAAGTCAAAGTAAATTTAGAAATCACTGCTTTCTTTTATTTGCATTTTCCATACTGTCCCAACTTTTTTTTGATTTGGGGTTGTAAAAGTAAACAAAGTATTTTTTTTTATTAGTTTAAATTTATCTACAAAAATGATATAAACTGAGGCAATAATAAAAAACCTGTAATTATATTATGTTATATTGTATTGCATTATATTATATTATATTATTTTATATATTATATTATATTATATTATATTATATTATTGCTTCTTGCAAATCATTCTCTTTTATCTCTTTTTTCGTTCAGAATGTTTATATATAAATTATTTCCTATACTGGAACAAAGCCCTCCAAAAAAGCAAAATGCTTAAAATTTACTAAAACTTGCCCAATACACTCTAGAATTGTATCCACCGAATAATTAGTTTACGTCTCTGTCCTATGTCACTTATCAAATTGTATAATATATATACATAGGTGAGAAAATTTTCCCAGTTCATCTCTTACCATCTCTTCTTCTGTTTAAGGAGAGAAGCCGTTTTTTTGTCCCAGCGACGGCTGTGAGAAAACCTTCAGCTCTCAGTACAGTCTGAAGAGCCACATCCGGGGTCACGACAAAGGCCCATCGTTCACCGTGAGCGGTCATCCACTGTCAGAGGTGCTCACACATACACACACTCACAGCCCTGCTTTATTACTCGCTCACTTCTGGACCCTTGCGTTTAAAAATTAACTATTATATTGAATTTTTTTGATGAAGTATCCCTTTAAGCGTTCTTGTTGTGTTGCAGGATGCGAATCACTCGCTGTGCCTCAGTGATTTGAGCCTCATTTCAACAGACTCTGAGCTCCAGGAGAACCACAATGTGAGTTTCATCCTCACTCACACAGAGCTGCTTTCATTCCTCTCTCAGATACCAGTTCATCTCAGCACATGTTGATGTTTCAGTCTCAGGGTTTGGATCTGAACAGCGTCACCCCGATACGAATCTTTGAGCTCATGTTCCAGAGTCCAGAGAACAGCGTCAGCGAGGACGACCCTAAACCCACAGGTAAGATCTGTCAGGGGACACTGTGTTCAGATTAGGGCTGCACAATATATCATTTCAGCATCAATATTGCATTGTGCACATTAGGGTTGGGCTGATGGCATAGCGATCCTCCACCCTGCCCCTGTCTTTTTACCGCTTGCGAAAAATACACACTTGGGCCTCGTTTACACTAATACATCATAGTTTATAATAAAATTTGTCTCCCATAGGAGAAATTTGTTTTAGAAAAAGGGGTTCTGCTGTACATAGACACCAACAAGACAACGTATAACATGCATACATGTAAAAAATCTGATCCTAAAATACCTCCTAATATAAATACGGTTCCATAAAATCAATAATTAAAAAATAAAATAAAACTAAATACAATGTGCCCCCACTGCCCCCTATTATGCCAACCAATGCAGTCATCTTAATCTTTAACCGTCCTACCCTACTTGCTGATCGATCAATTTAATTGAAAAGGAACCCTGCTGATTACGTTTGATAACAGTGTTTTGTTTTTCCAGAAACCCTAGCGGAGTCTTTTGGGCTTGAGCCGTCGCCTCAGTCAGCCCCTGCAGACGCGTCCACTCAGCCAGCGTTCCCTCAGCCTCCTCCTTCCACCTCTTCCTGCTCCATCACAGCTCCTGCTCAGGATGCTCAGACTCCTCCCACAACACAGCAAGCCCCACCCCCTGCGGTCAGCAGCTCGTCACAGACCTCCTCTTTCCCCAGTGCTCCGCCCAGCTCGTCACAGCCTGCAGAGGTGTCGTCTTCATCTGCACCCTCAGCCACTCAGCAGTACATGATGGCTCAGCCGGTGTCGTCTCCATCTGCAGCCAGTGTCTCCAGCGTGCCGGCTGGGACAGCAGAGGTGACGGCCACAGTGACGCACACAGTGCCTTTGGCTGCTCCTCCAACAATCAGCATCGCCCCCACACTCGGCCTGCAGCCCAGCCTCGTCATGTCAGACCAGAACCTGCAGTGGATCCTCAGCAGCGCAGCCAGCGCACAGCAAAACCCCGAACAACAGGTCTGAAGACTGATTCTCACTTCAGCTTTACAGTTAAAAATGCCATTTGGCTGTCAATTACACCTGTGACAAAGACACCTGTGCCTTAAAGCAGTGATTCTTAACCAAGTTCCTGGAGGACCACCAGCACTGCATGTTTTGGATGTCTTTTTTGTCTGTCACACCCATTACAGGTCTTTCAGTCTTTGCTAATGAGCTGATGATCTGAATCAGGTGTATTTGGTTGAGGAGACATGGTAAATGTGCAGTGCTGGTGGTCCTCTAGGAAGGTGGTTGAGAAACACTGCCTTAAAGGGAACATAAAATTGAAAATTAATTGCTGTTATCAATTACTTGCCTTCATCTCATTTCACACTTTGTAAGTTCACATATTTTCATTCATTTTTAAAACACCAATTAAGATATTTTGATAAAAGTAAATATATTTGTTTAGATATTTTAAAATAATTGTGCTTGTGTAAAATAAAACGTTATATACTTAAAATCTATACTTTTTTCGCGAATTGCTACAAGCATGCTCATTTTCAGAGTTAACATTAATTTATCGCTTGCTTTCGTTCATTCATTATGTAAATCTTGACTGATATATGTGGCTTTGTTTAAGCTGATATCATCCATTTGTCTGAGCATTTTAGGCATTGTATTATTCATCTAGATTGAGGTTCAGTTAATGCCACAAATATATTTATTCTTCTCAGTTTTTGACTTATTTTGTTATTTTGACTTATATTTATCATTGCTTGTCTTCAGGGTCCAAAAGTTGAGAAGGTCTTTTTTACAACAGCCATACCAGTTGGTGGAAATTCAGGTATGATTGAATATTAGTTGTCATTTTCTAAATCCTATTCTAAATTGAGTGCATTCGAAAAATATTCATAGCTCTTCACTTTTTCCACATTTTTTATGTTACAGCCTTATTTCAAAATGGATTAAATTAATTTATTTCCTCAACATTCTACACACAATCCCCCATAATGACAATGTAAAAAAAGTTTTTGAAATTGTAAAAAAAAAAGCTGAAAAATCACATGTACATCAGTATTCACAGCCTTTGCTCAATACTTTGTTGATGCTCCTTTGGCAGCGATTACAGCCTCAAGTCTTTTTGAATATGATGCCACAAGCTTGCCACTCCTGTCTTTGGGAATTTTTGCCCGTACAGCCATTTTCAGATCTCTCCAGAGATGTTCAATAGGATTTAGGTCTGGGCTCTGGCTGGGCCACTCAAGGACATTCACCCAGTTGTTGTGAAGCCACTCCATTGATATTTTGTCGGTGTGCTTTGGGTCTTTGTCCTGCTGGAAGATGAACCGTCGCCCCAGTCTGAGGTCAAGAGCACTCTGAAGCAGGTTTTCATTCAGGATGTCTCTGTACATTGCTGCATTCATCTTTCCCTCTATCCTGACTAGTCTTCCAGTTCCTGCTGCTGAAAAACATCCCCACAGCATGACGCTGCCACCACCATGCTTCACTGTAGGGATAGTATTAACCTGGAGATAAGCGGTGCCTGGTTTTCTCCAATCATAACATCTGGCATTCATCAGACCAGAGAGTTTAGTTTCTTATGGTCTGAGAGTCCTTCAGATACCTTTTAGCAAATTCCAGGCGGGCAGTGGCTTCCATCTGGCTACGCTACCATACAGGCCTGATTGGTGGATTGCTGCACAGATGGCTGTTCTAGAAAAACGCTGATTATTGCTGGTTATTAATCACCTCCCTGACTAAGGCCCTTCTCCCCTGATCACTCAGCTTAGATGGCTGGCCAGCTTTAGGAAGAGTCCTGGTAGTTCCAAACATCTTCCATTTACAGATGATGGAGGCCACTGTACTCATTGGAACATTCAGAGCAGCATAAATGTTGACATGCACTGTCAACCCTGGGACCTTATACAGACAGGTGTATGCCTTTTCAAATCATGTCCAATCGACTAAATTTACCACAGGTGAACTCCAGTGAAGCTGCTGAAACATCTCAAGAATGATCAGTGGAAACAGAATGTACCTGAGCTCAATTTAGAGCTTCACGCCAAAGGCTGTGAATACTGATGTGAATACTTACATTATGGGTGACACATCAGAGTTCAAAAGAGGACAAATTGTTGATGCACGTCTCGCTGGCACATCTGTGACCAAGGCATCAAGTCTTTCTGATGTGTAAAGAGCCACGGTATCTAGGGTAATGTCGGCAAACTACCAAGAAGCACAAACCACATCCAACAGGAATAACTGTAGATGCAATAGGAAGCTGAATGGGATATCTGGGTGCTAACCTGCTATGTGTCCAAAAGAGACAAAACCACAGTTGCCCAACTCGCTGCAGAATTAAATGTGAACCTCAACTCTCCTGTTTCCACCAAAACTGTATGTTTGGAGCTCCACAGAGTCAACATAAATGGCTGGGATAGCTATAGACTAACCTTTGCTCACTCATGCCAATGCCAAATGTCAGTTTCAATGGTGCCAGTAGCGAAAATCTTAATCTGTGGACAATGTAAACGTGTTGTTCTCTGATGAGTCCACCTTCACTGTCATTCCCACACCCAGGAGAGTTACGATGTGGATAATCCCCCAAAAAAGTGTACCACACAGACTGATTGGTGTGGATCGGTGATGGGATGCAATATCATGGCATTCCCTAGCCCCAATACTCGAGCTAGATTCCCAATGGTTCAAACATTGTATCCTGAAGGCGGTGCAGTGTATCAGGATGATAATGCACCAACACACACAGCAAGACTAGTGACAGTGGTTTGATGAACATGCAAGTGAAGTTAAAACATCTCCCATGGCCCGCACAATCACCAGATCAAAATATTATTGAGCCACTTGGAGTGTTTTGGAGGAGTACAATGAGATGATGTTTTGATGAATGTTCTCATGTCACACTCAGTGTGTCCCAAATGTGTAATGAACCAAGCTCATCTGTGACCTTACCAGTGCCAGAATTTGTGCTCACAACCTTTTTATGAACTACCTCAGGAGCTAGGGTCATCAACATTCATAAAAAAAATCCTCAGCATTTTTGTAAAAGTCACCCTGTGAAAAAGAATGATAGTCACATGGGCATAATGCAGATCTGACCAGTGTTTGTTTTTCAGGGAACGCCGTGCAGCAGATCGGCCTGAGTCTGCCGGTGATCATCATAAAGCAGGAGGAGTCCTGCCAGTGTCACTGTGCCTGCAGAGACTCGGCTAAAGACAAGAGCACTTCCTCATCGCAAGACAAGACTAAGAACACTTCACCGCCACCTCCTCCTGCTCCTCCTCCTCCTCCTCCCCCTCCTCCAGCCCTCCCCGAAGAGCCTCTCTCCTGCTGCCCATCCAAACCTCACACACAGCCCCAGCAGGACATCCCAGCCGCTCCGCTGACCCCTAACCCCCCCACTGACGCTCTGGGCAGCATGGATGTTTCAGATCTGCTCAGTCCGGAAACCACCGCCAACATAGAGGCGCTGCTCATGGTGGCGGATGACTTCTCCATGGCTGACGGAGGTGGTAGTGGCGCCCCCTAGAGGTCTGTTCACCTGTACCATGTACAGATGAGTAGCTCACATACGGCGTGACCTCCAGAGGCTTATAGAGGGGATTTGGTGCACTTTTAAGTGAGGCTAGCAGGCAGAGCAGTTTAGGGCAGCAGGCAAAGTCATTTAGTTGCTTTTAACCCCACTGTTTTGTTTTTGTGACAGAACAGAAATTGCTTATAGAGATTCACCATAGAAATTCATTCAGTGCTTGAGTTTAAACTTGAATCCACTCGATTGGTCAGAATGTACTAGTTCACTGCTTTATCCCAGACTTCAGAAGTTACACCGTTCTTGGGGCTAATGAAGTCATCTACGCAAAAAGTCCTGCACATTGGAACAGTTGAAGTATTTTATGTGTAACTTATTAGAGAGGTGGTTATAATAATGTGATTTAGAGTTTTTTTTGGAGATGTTTTATTTTAGTTTGTCACTCTGGATGAACTGCGATGAGCATTTACCTGCCTTTTAAATGTAATTTAGAGGTCTGTTCGGCTGCCTATAACTTAGTATTTAATTTTATATATGTTAATTTATTAAAATCGTTGGATACGTTGCGTTCTTTCACACCTAAATTATTCTTTAAGTGCATCTCACAAAATCTGCAACATATTTCCATCATAAATAACAATATGAAATGTTTTTGCCTAAAGAAAATGAGCATTTAACTGTTAGTGACAAGTTCATTCTCATTAATGCTGTTTAACGATTAATCATGACTAATCGCATACTTGATAATGTGTATATTTACTGTGTATATAGAAATACACACATCCATGTATATACATGTATAGAATGGTTATTTATTTTAATGAGATATATATATATAAATCACGTATATATGAATATTAATATATATGTAAATGTTGATTATGTACATTTGTATTTATATATACACATGATGAATGTACACAGCACATGCACATATATTATGCAAATGCAACTTTTATTTTGTATGCGATTTGTCACTATCAGTTGTTAAATAGCACTAATGCTCATCATAAAATAAGACCATGAACTAACACTTCATATTATGGTCCCATTAGTTAATCTCAGGTAATGTATTTACTAACATAAACAAAAAATGAACAATTTATTACAGTATTTTTTTAATATTCATGAAAATAAAGTCATTTTTTTGCTTGCTTCTTAATTTATGCCAGTAAATACATTAACTAACATGAAAGGAAGTCTCCACTTGTTTTTGGAAATGATATAATTTCTCATTATAGCTCATTTTATATCTCCGCTAGAGTTAAACTGTCGTTTTTCACTTTCTTTTGAATCCATTCAGCCAATCTCAGGGTCTGGCGGAAGCACTGTTAGCTTAGCTTAGCATAGATCACTGAATCAGATTAGACCATTAGCATCTCACTCAAAAATGACCAAAAGGTTTTGATAATTTTCCTTTTAAAGCTCGACTGTTCTGTTGTTGCATCATATATGAAGACTGACGGAAAATGTAAATAATCAAGAAGCTTTGCTGCCATACCTTGATTTGGCAGTGAAGTTCTTAATTATTACACCAGAATGAAACGTATAGTTAGCGATATCGGCCTAAAAACAGCAACTTTCCATTTTCCATCAGTTGTACATGATGTACCTACAGAAGAGTCAAGCTTTAAAAAGGAAAATTTAGGTTATTTTTTGAGTGAGATGCTAACGGTCTA
>CAIGQZ010002445.1:4017921-4039861 GCA_903798205.1 Danio tinwini | reverse complement strand
ATAATATAATATAATATAATATAATATAATATAATATAATATAATATAATATAATATAATATAGCATAATAATGAAGGTTTGTCTTACTCTGCTGTGATGATAAGACCATGGTGAACCGGCAAACAGGTAAATCTTTCCAGACGCCCGACTTGACTCAGCTCTCCTTCACTGCATCTCCATCTGAGACAGCAGTGTGTCAGGACACACATTTGTATTATGATATGGGTATGACACGGGTATTACAAGGAGAACGTGACTAACAGAATTTGCGCATAATTTTGTAATAAATCTGCATATTTATGCAGAAAGATTTTAAGAGTAACTAAACACGTAACATAAATAAAAAAAATATTTCAAAAAGTAACTTTTACCTTTAATTCAATTCGGGTTATAAACCCACAATCCAGTTAAAACCCACTTGTTTGGTAAACAAAGAAAGCCTCTCATTCATTCATTCATCTTTCTCTGATTTATCTGGGGTCGCCACAGCAGAATGAATCCCCCAACTATTCCGGCATATGTTTAACACAGCGGATTCCTTTCCAGCCACAACCCAATACTGGGAAACACCCATACATTCTCACATTCATAAACACACACACATACATATACTACGAACAATTTAGCTTACCCAATTTACCTATAGCGCATGTGTTTGGACTGTGGGGGGAACCGGAGCACCCGGAGGAAACCCACCCCAACATGGGGAGAACATGCAAACTGCAAACTCCACACAGAAATGACAACTGGCCCAGCCGGGATTTGAACCATCTTGCTGTGACAGTTTTAACCACTGCATCACCATGCCGCAAAAGTCTCTTATAATTTAGCCCATATCTACTAAAAATGGATATATCTTTACAAACTGTGGTGACGGACTTTGGCTGAGGGATTTTAGACTGACCAAAACAACATTTCAGAAGTTTTACAAAGCTCGCTCCACTGGTTTGTTCATTCGGGAAGCGCGGGGCACAAAGTAACACGAGGTTAAATGTAACACAGAGTTTTAAGGTATTTGCTCAGGGTTAACCAAGGCATGCTTCCGAGGTTTTCACCACAGTGTCGGCAGACGTCTTCCTGACAATTATTGAAAATTTTTGGCGAAATTTGGATGAGAAACACAGGAGAAAACATTTTTGCAGCATAAAAGTGTTTTTTATTACCGTTGATGTTTCTTATTTAAAACAATCTGTGAAAGTGTGAACGCAAAATCTTATATTGTTGTGATCGCCGTCTTTTAGGCTAAAAGATGAAACCATTTTGAAAGAAGTATAAAACACAGAGACTGCTAGCCAGCTTTGAGGAAACCATGACACAGCGGGGTTAGTTGTAACAGGGTGTTACAATTAAGCCACACACTATTGGACACCAATTAAACTAACAAAATATTTTTTTTAATTTTGAGTGTAATGTTGAGAACTTTTTAAATAAAAAAGTTTTTTTTTTATAGAAAATGTTGTTTTAATAGGAAAAACAAATGTTTTATTGCTAATTATGCATTATAAAATAAAGTTATATTAAAATATTATAATTATAAAATAAATGCATTGTATAATAATGGATAATAATGCAAATAGATGCAAATGTGTTTATCGAATTAACAAACAAATAAATAAACACACAGTGCTATGTAGAATAAAAAAAGAAATGAGGCAATTACTGAGGAAATATAGCTGCTATTTAAAGTAAACTGAATTTAAATTAATGGTGTGAAATCTGCCCTTATAAGCATGTTACATCTAACCCCCTGTCTGTTACAACTTGCCCTGCAGGTGGGGTAAATACTAACATTTTTACTCCTGGCACTTTTGGCAGTACAGCACAGAAAGCATCATAATAAGCGATCATAATTCCAGTGCTCATTTGTAGGAGAGGCTTGTGTGTTGTTGGTAAAAATATATGGTTTGTCTAACCCCATTACTTTGTTCATTATTTGGCCAAAACCAAAAGGTGTTACTTTGTGGCCCGCTCTCCCCTAATGCCCTTCCATTTTGACATTTTTGTCATCACTAGTCTGCTAAATCAAAATCACAAGACTTATTTGATGCACATGCTAAACTTTATTCGATAAAAGTGTTTTCATCATAGTTTATGATTAAAAAGTCTATGACTGCTTCTGAAATCCCTTAGGCCTACTCTCTTCAGTAAGTGTACTTAATTCATCTAATAATAAGTTTGCAGCAAGTTTGTATGCTTATTGAGTTCACATATAGTCTACTTCGCGTTTTTTAAACCAGCTATACAATGAGAAAGTTCAGACACAAACAAAGTCACTATGTTTGAACCAGTTTTGAACTGGCAATAGGGGTATAATGTTTGACACAGATAGGCCTGTGTGAATTTACTCATTATTTATGGGAAAAATTGGCAGTTCGAGGAAAAAATAAATACATATACTCATTTTAAATTAGAAATGATGTTTATACCGTACAAAGAAAAATGTTAATGTACGTTATTTCAAAGCTTTAAATATGTTTTCTGAATTATTTGTTATAAATACCTGAATTTGAAATTAAGATTCGTACTTGTTTGCGGAATCTTTCTCGAGCGCCTTTTGTTTCACACGGACCCTTTAGGGAGTACTTGTAAATATCAGAAAGATGGCGGCGCTCGCGGTGAAGCCACATGTTGTTGTTGAAGATGGAAATGGTGAGAAATTGTACATTTTTATTGACCATTTGTGATGTAGAATATATAGCGTGACCGAAATATTCATTAATGGTCGCTAACGGAATCTTCTCAACAGCTTAACTGTGTTCAGCTGACACAATGCAAAGGGAAACAACAGAAGATACCATTTAGTCTTGTTTTGATACGATAATAACTCTACACATTCACAAAATATAACTATACCTTTTTACAGTACTTGTGTATTTATTACATTTGCATATAGAGGTAAAGTTGGTTTTATATTCGCTCATTCGTTCATTTAGAAGTCTATATTTACCATGTTACTTTGAATATTCGATCGAAAGTAGCATGCAAGTATGACTTCAAAACAACATTAACACCATCTAATTCACTGTGAACAATGTTGTACTTGGATAATCATTTGCTGCTGATATGATTTCCCTATTTAGAAATTAGATATTATTGATAATTATTGATATTATATAGATATTACTGAAATTATATTATTAAGGAGAGTGTCTGAATATCCGAATATAAAACCAACTTTACCTCAATCATTTGCATGACGTGTTTTGCCAAAATGTGGTCCTTTTTTCTCCCTTTTCTAAACACAACATGTGGCTGTGAATTCTGTAATTACCTCACGGGTGATTTTCCATATACTGTTATCCTGTTTATATGCTATTCTTATTTTTAAGCGCAATTTAGTTGTGCTGAAGTAGTGCTGTTTTAAGATTAATCGTGACTAATCGCAAACAAAATAAAGGTTGCGCTAAAATAGTAATTTTATATGTACTGTGTATATGTGTAAACATAGAAATAACATATAAATACACGCATTCATGAATACATGTGTAAAATGTGTGTTTGTATAGCATAAAATTGTATGTAAATATTAATATTCATGTACATATTAGGGCTGCACAATATATCGTTTCAGCATCAATATCGATACAATAGTCACATCGCTGGATCTACAATGTCAAGTATGGACTATTGTTGACCAGGAGCTTGTAGATTAATGGCAAAATTAACCATTTAAAGTTTATTAATTGCTAACTTTATTTGCTATTAATTGCACCCCCCCCCCCAAGTGTCATTACGTTATATTTTAAATATTTGTGTTCAACTGCTTATCAGATAAATATAATATAAAGCATTTTTTTCTCTCATTTGCATGATTTTTTCACTACTAAAAATAGTTTAAAGTTAATTATATATATCTAGTTTAAAGTTAATTATATATATTATGATAAGTATATCAATGAAAAACAAAATATTGCAATGTCAATTTTTTCCCAATATATGTACAATAAACATGCACCATACAAATATTATGGAAATACAAACTTTTATTTTGTACGCAATTAATCACGATTTATAATCAAACGAATTGACACTATAAAGAAGTCTTTAGCTTTTTGAACACTTTAGTAGTGGTGTAACGGATCACAAATCTTCAGTTCTGATCACACTATGGTTTTTAAATCACGGATCGGACTATTTTTCGGATCCGCAAAAAAGTGAGGAGACAAATGTCATTTGATTTCCATTTATATTAAAAATATTACTGCTAAAACCATTGCGTTTAACAAACAGAACTTAGAACCTGTAATGCTAATAAAAATAAAAATCAAGAAAAAACAGCTGAAGAAAGAAAAGTATTCAATATGAAATATAATCTTTGCAACTGTTGCTAATAATACTAAATATAGAAATCTAACATCGTGTACAACAGATTATATTTATCTTCAATTAATAATTCAACAATTCACATATTAAACTTCATGTTTTATTATACTGTAGGTGTATTATTTTTTGAAAACCTATTCAGTGACATAATTTTGACGGTTGTTTGTCGCCATCTGTTGGTTACACAATGTAAATGCTTTCACCAGCGTCAAACATTCACCAGCGTCATGTTTCATTAAACAATGATTTTAATCTTTACCATAAACATCAGTGTTTATATCTGAACTATAAACTGTTCTCCCAGCACTTCTGTGTTATTTAATAGTTTGTAACTCACTGAAAAAGTGTAAAAACTGAATCTCTCTCGATGCAGATTTGAATGCAGCGCTTTGAAGGATTAATAAACATATGCAAATCATTATTATTTAATGTTTAATGAGAGGGATCTTTTAATGTTTAATTGTGCAGCTTTACACTGAATGCATTAATGCAGGCTAAACAAGCAGTGACAGTAAACACATTAAATTAATAGCCTAAGAAAGAATTTAGGTAGGTCCTACTACAACTTTTTCCGTCATCATTATATCTTACAGCGAAGCCAAAATGCTTTTATGCATGTAATTTGAATGACGCGGGAGGCGTTCCAAACCGTGAGTTGTGATCCATATATCTAAACATAGATTTCTATCAGTGTACGCACACTGGCATTGCAAGTCGGCGGCTGTTTGTGTTGTGGCGCTGAGCAGCGCATCCAGTGTGCTAATTCTCGCATACAGACGCCCTTTAGACATGCATAGTTTTGAATTAAGCAGCAGCTCCTTGAAAAGACTTGAGAGAAATTGTCGTAATTATGTTTATTTGTGATGTTCAGATGATGTTTCTGAAGAAAGCATCAGCAACAATGAAGAGAGCGGAGCAGATAGTGATCATGAGGGAGCAGATGCTGAAAACAGTGGCGATGAGGATGGAAAGAGTGATGAAGAACAGAATGAGGAAAACCCAAATGCCGGATGGGCAGAGGCCATGGCCAAAGTCCTGGGGAAGAAAACACCAGAAAGCAAACCCAGCATCCTCCTGAAGAACAAACAGCTGGACAAGATCAAGGAGAAGGAGAAGAAAGAGCGCCTTGAGAAGAAGAAACAGGTACATTTTTAACATTATTTATTTTTATAAAAACTAAATATATAAACTAATTATATTCCAAATTTGAAGTTGATATCTCAAAAAAAAAAAAACAAGAAATTTTGTTGGGCCGCAGTACCAAACATGACCACCAGATGACATCCTGTTTACATTAATGTCTATACAAAAGCGTCCCTTATTTCTGTGTATGTTTTGAGGAATATGAATATTACGTTTTCCTGTTTTTGACATTATTTGTAAAGCATACCTTAACTTATTTAGCCACTAAAACCATTTTTAAAATGTGGATTGCTGTAGCAAAGTAACTCTTGATAAGGATTCTCAGTAATGATTACTATTGCTCAGTAAAATCTATCAGAAATCAGTCACCAGATATGGAAACTAGACATTTTGAGCTCTCAAATTATATACAGTTTGTCATAATTGTTTAATTTTTAGTCTACAATCTAAACTTCAGCCATTTGCTAAAATCATTTAAGTTAATTTTGTTCCTCATTAATGTACACACAGTTTCCATATTGACAAAATGACATTTTGCAGATTTGTTAAAGAAATATCATATGATCCTAAGTATTCAGACCCTTTGCTCATAATAGAAGCCCCCTTTTGATCTAATACAGTCATGAGTCTTTTTGGGAAAGACACCTTTTTTGGGAAATTACACCTGGATTTGAGGATCCTCTGCCATTCCTCCTTGCAGATCCTCTCCAGTTCTCTCAGGTTGGATTGGTGGACAGCCATTTTGTAGGTCTCTCCAGAGATGCTTAATTGGGTTTAAGTCAGGGCTTTGGCTGGACCATTCAAGTACAGTCACAAAGTTGTTGTGAAGCCTCTCCTTCGTTATTTTAGCTGTGTGCCTAGGGTAATTGTCTTGTTGGAAGGTAAACCTTGTGAAAAATGAAAGGTGGTCTGAATACTTTCCTTACCCACTGTTTATTCATTAATTTATTGTGTAACTGACAGATGGATAAGAAGCGAGCTTGGGAGAATATTTGCAGAGAGAAACCCGATGTTATTCAAGACCGAGAACATGAGAGGAACCTGCAGAGAATCGCTACCAGGTCTGAAATATCCCGCCTTGATGAGCATTTGATGAGCTAATGTGTTATTTTCAGCTTGTGATGTTGTGTAATGGTTTATCTGTAGAGGTGTGGTGCAGCTGTTCAACGCGCTCAAGAATCATCAGAAGAATGTGAATGAACGAATAAAGGAGGTCGGCGGCTCTGAGAGAAAGAAATCCAAAATTCTGTCCTCTGTCTCCAAGAAGGACTTCATTGATGTGCTCAGAGGAACAGACGTGGCTGTTAAAAAAGAGAAAGAGGTGAGATTTCTTTTTTTCCTCATGCACATACTAATACCATCTTCTCTCTTTGTTTAATCAAGGCCTTGAGTTGAAGAACCATGTAAGTCCATATTTTCAAATTTTGAGTAATAAGAATTTTTCATTTGGATTGTGAACATTATTTAATATATACACAGTGCATTCAGAAAGTATTCATAGCGCTTCACTTTTTCCCATTTTTTTTTATGTTACAGCCTTATTCCAAAATGGATTAAATTCATTTATTTCCTCAACATTCTACACACAATTCCCCATAATGACAATGTGAAAAAAGAGTTTGAAATTGTAAAAAACCTGTAAAATCACATGTACATCAGTATTCACAGCCTTTGCTCAATACTTTGTTGATGCTCCTTTGGCAGCGATTACAGCCTCAAGTATTTTTGAATATGAAGCCACAAGCCTGCCACACCTGTCTTTGGGAATTTTTGCCCATACAGCCATTTTCAGACCTCTCCAGAGATGTTCAATAGAATTTAGGTCTGGGCTAAATTCACCCAGTTGTTGCGAAGCCACTCCATTGATATTTTGGCGGTGTGCTTTGGGTCATTGTCCTGCTGGAAGATGAACCGTTGCCCCAGTCTGAGGGCAAGAGCACTCAAGCAGGTTTTCATTCAGGATGTCTCTGTACATTGCTGCATTCATCTTTCCCTCTATCCTGACTAGTCTTGCAGTTCCTGCTGCTGAAAAACATCCCCACAGCATGATGCTGCCACCACCATGCTTCACTGTAGGGATGCTATTAGCCTGGTGATGAGCGCTGCCTGGTTTTCTCCAAACGTAACGCCTGACGTTCACTCCAAAGAGTTTAATTTTAGTCTCATCAGACCAGAGAGTTTAGTTTCTTATGATCTGAGAGTTCTTCAGATGCCTTTTGGCAAATTCAAAGAGGGTAGTGGCTTCCGTCTGGCCGCTCTACCATACAGGCCTGATTGGTGGATTGCTGCACAGATGGTTGTCCCTCTGTAAGGTTCTCCTCTCTCCACTGAAGAACGCTGGAGCCCAGAAAGAGTGACCATTGGGTTATTGATCACCTCCCTGACTAAGGCCCTTCTCCCCCGATCACTCAGCTTAGATGAGTCTAGGAAGAGTCCTGGAGGTTCCAAACATCTTCCACTTACGGATGATGGAGGCCGCTGTGCTCATTGGAACTTTCAGAGCAGCAGAAATTTGTTTCTGTACCCTTCCCCAGTCTTGTGCCTCGAGACAATCCTGTCTCTGAGGTCTACAGACAATTTATTTGTCTTCATGCTTGGTTTGTGCTTTGCCATGCACTGTCAACCCTGGGCCCTTATATAGACAGGTGTATGCCTTTTCAAATCATGTCCAATCAACTGAATTGACCACAGGTGAACTCCAATGAAGCTGCTGAAACATCTCCAGAAGGATCAGTGGAAACAGAATAAACCTGAGCTCAATATAGAGCTCAAAGGCTGTGAATACTGATGTACATGTGATCTTTCAGGATTTTTATTTTTTATAAATTTGCAACAATTTTCAAAACTCTTTTTTCACATAGTCATTATGGGGGATTGTGTGTAGAATGTTGAGAAAATACATGAATTTAATCTATTTTTGGAATAAAGCTGTAACATAAACAAACGTGGAAAAAGTGAAGCGCTATCAATACTTTCCGGATGCACATAAGAATGTCCAAATCCGATCACATGATCAGAAATCGGGCCCGATCGCGTGGTTTCAGACTCAATCGAAATCCGACTCGAACGGTCGTTTGATTATCATCAGTTTTATGCCTCCTATATTTTGTTGTGGAGTTTGATTCTTCTAACTCGTTTTTCTGCTTGATCAAGATCAAAGCGGAGAAGTCATCCTGGAGCGTGCTGAAGGATGATTTTATGATGGGTGCGTCCATGAAAGACTGGGATAAAGAGAGTGATGAAGATGGAGGAGGAGAAGAGGACGAGAGAGAGCCCGCACAAGAGTACAGCAGCGAGTCAGACTGATGCGTCTCATGTTCAGCATGTAGTGACTGAATACATTAAGGCCCCTTACTGAGAGAGAGAGAGCGAGAGAGGACTCCATTACCCAGAATGCTCTGAGGGTGAGTCATGTCACACTGCAGCAGGGAGAGACTGTGGCGTTGGCCGGATCATATGTCCTGGGTCCATTTTTGTGCAGATCTGTTCTCTATTTGTGTATATAGTCATTTCTATCAGTGCCTTTTGCTAAATAAATGATTTCCATGTCCTGATTTCTGTTGGTTCTTCATGTTCATGAGCAATGTTATAGGACGTTAGAGACCATTTTAAGGGATGTAAACAAAAACAGCGGTCCTAATGTATTTCCTGTTTTACATTTTTAATTTCTACAGCATCCGAGAATCCAAAAAGAGCCACATATTGATAATGTTATGACGGCTGTTTTAACATTAGTTATGATTGAGTTGCCTCGTTAGTTATGAAATAGTTTGATAAGCAAGAAATGTTCATGGGCTAATGAGATTCTCACATTGAAAGGGTCTATACTCTAAATCAGGGGTCACCAATCTCGTTCCTGGAGGTCCGGTGCCCTGCAAGGTTTAGCTCCAACTTGCCTCAACACACTTGCCTGGGTGTTTCAGGTATACCTAGTAAAACCTTGATTAGCTTGTTCAGGTGTGTTTGATTAGGGTTGGAGCTAAAATCTGCAGGACACCGGCCCTCCAGGAACAGGTTTGGTGATCCCTGCTCTATTGTCATTCATTTAATTCTCGATTTGAGTTCTGGATTAGTTCTCAAGTTGTTTTGCTTTGTTTTACATTAGACCCAAAGTTTGCTTTCTAACACTCTTCAGCCTACTAAATCTGGATTTTTAGTTTGGCCTGGCGCCGTATCGCACACTTCCGCTGACTGAGCGTGCACCTCGCCAAACAGACGAGGCTTTTATACTTGCCACGTTTGCTGTAGATTTTCTTTAAAACGACAGGGGGCGGTCAAAATAAACTGACAGTAAAGTCAGACGGATAAACAGAAGTGGAACGTTTCTAGAAATACGTCATATTATTAACATCATTCAAGATTTTTAAACTAATTATTTTTAGAAATTGTTTTAATGATTAGGAGGAGTTTTATGACCATTCATGATTTTTTTTTTAATCAAACTTTGATGCATCACTTGCTTTTTTTATATCTCAGACAGTTTTACCTATTAAAGTTTATTAAAATATTAATGACAACAGAGCATGGGTTGCTCTACAAATATATTTCATTATGGCAAGAATGAAAGCAAAAAAAAGTACAAATACTAAAAAATACTGATGTTTTATTTTAGATTTTGCCTGCTCCACAGTTCACACTACTGTCTGGCTAGTTTCTGTCCTATACTTATGCAAAAAATGCTTTTCTTAATCTGCCAACAGGATAAGCAAAATAATCTTATTTTTCCTTTCGACACAAGATTATTTTGCTTACCCCGTTGGCAGATTATTTTGCTTGTTTTAAGGGAAAAACTCACTTAATATTGGCATATAATTTCTAAAAACAAGACATTATATTTTGCTTGCCAGGAAATGTTTCCTGATATAAGAATTTTTAGAAATATGGACTAGAAACAAGATGAAAAATTAAAGTAAGAAAAGCATTTTTTTTTGTAGTGTACTTATGCTAAAAAGGCAATACTGGTCCAACATCATCACCAATAAAGCCCAGAAAAACAGGGCATCAGTATACTGTAAACTGATATTCAAATATTCTTTTCCAGTTATCAAAGAAATCATTTGTTTCTTCATTTTAGTTTTGTAACTTTTAAATTGTTTTAAATTGAACGTTGTAATATTTACAACAGTGTTAAACCTATGACTGGTGGACAAACATATTTCTGTAATTGTGTACCTGCTCTCCACTTTTGCCGTGGCCTCTTTTGGCTTTAACAAACTCATCCCTCAGGTTTTTCCAAACCTTTTAACAAAAAACTTTCCTCAATTTCTAGCCAAGAATTATTGGTGATCAGTAGGCATGAGCCGGTATAAGATTCTGACGGTGTGATAACCTTGGATAAAAATATCACGGTATTGCTCTACAATAAGTTGTTTTTCTGGCTGGGTAAAAAACTAAAACTTTTTTCTCTTTGAACACTTTATTTTGTGAAAGATTTAAAATATTTTGTTGCAGTAAACCTGTCAGGCTAAAAAATTCAAATTGAATCTTAACTTCAAATGAATTATTGACTTTTGATTTATTTACAATTTGAAATGGCATCTTTGGATATCTTTTCTGCTGAACTTACTGTTGCCCTAAAAAAAAAAAATCAAACAATCGTACACATACCCTAGAAACGGTATTACAGAACATTTTGCCTTATCCAAATCGTGGTATACCTTGAAAACAGTTTTCGTCCCATGCATCAGGTCATCTCTATGATCACGGATCATAAAGATGTCTGTACAGGCGGACCTGTTTCAGACAAAATGTCTTCAAAGTGGTTCATATTTTAACTCCAATCCAACACGGCGCCGCACGAACTGTTAGCTTGAGTCTCAAAAAAAAACATGTGCTCCGCCGGCCAAAATCGTCGCGCGCACACAAAGCGAAACTCCACAATGACGTCACATTCACCACGCGCACTCAAGCGGATGCATCGAGTATAAACCAGGCTCAACACCCTGTTTGTTTAACAAAAGAGAAATTTAGGTTTGGAGCAAGTGAAGGATGAGGAAATTGTGATGGAATTTACATTTTTGGGTGAACTGTCCCTTTAAGAACTGATTAAGGGCAGGTATCAAAGAAGTATTTGTCTGTATATGGCTATTTATCTAGAAAGCGGATTAGAATTATTAGCCCTCATATATTATTAGCCCCCTGTAGATTTTTTTCCCCCCCAATTTCTGTTTAACGGAGAGATTAATGCATTTCTAAACATAAAAGTTTGTTCTGTAGACAATTTAAGGAAAAATTGCTTAAGGTGCCTATAATATTGACCTTTTTTAATAATAATAACTCCATACAGATCACAACCCACAGTTGGAAACGCACAATACCTGCAGATTATTAATATTTTTTAATTCATAGGTTAATCCTACATTTATATCAATGGCAGAGAGATCGTCTCCAGCTTCATTCAAATCATGTGTATGAAAGCATTTTGGCTTCCCTGTAAAATACGATGATGTTGTTGTGTATATACAATACAATTGTGGTGGGACCTAAATGCTTTCTTAGGTTAGTGTCAGTATCTTAGGTAGTGTTTTCTGTCACTGTTTAGCCTGCATTAATGCATTGTGTAAAGCTGCACAATTAAATCTCACTTCAAACCCGTGCAACATAAATGATTTGCATATATTTATTAATCCTTTTAAGCGCTGCATTCCAATTAGTGTTTGATCGAGAGATTCAGTTTTACACTTTTTCATTTAGTTACAATTAAATAACACAGCAGAACTGGGAGAACAGTTTATAGTTCAGATGTAAACGCTGATGTTTATGGTAAAGATTAAAATCACTGTTTAATGGAACTTGACGCTGGTTAATGTTGTAGCAATTACATTGTGTAACCAATGGGTGGCGACAAACAGCCATCAAAATGATGTCACTGAACAGGTTTTCAGAAATGATCCACCTATAATGAAACATGAAGGTTTGTGTGTGAACTGTTGAATAATTAATTGAAAATGAATATATGTTGTACAAGATGTTAGATTTCGATATTCAGCATTATCAGCAACAGTAGCTGATAATTTTTCATATTGAATATTTTCCTTTAAGCTGTTCTTTCTTAATTTTTATTAACGTTACAGGTTCTCAGTTCTGTTTGTTGAACCAATGGTTTTTGCAGTATTATTTTTGTATAAATGAAAAGCAAATGACATTTGTCTCCTCACTTTTTTGCTGATCTGAAACATGGTGTAATCCGAACTGTAAGATTTGTGATCCGTAAAGGCTGATTTATACTTCTGCGTCAAGCGCACGCATATGCTCCAGCATAGCCCTCGCCATGGGTGATGCTGATGTGCACCTTTTTAAAAAAATGTCGCAACGATGCGTAGTGCAAGCTCTGTGATTGGTCAACTTGGTAGCTGTGATGAGTGTGGGCAGAGGAGAGAGATGTGCGAGTGTTTACAAGTGTCGAGTGGAAATGTGTTCAGGAAATACACGACCATTTATTGCAGTCTAAAAGGATGCATTCAGTACACTGAATATTATTACAAAATGTCAATGGTCTTATCCCATATTACATTATAAACCTAGTATTCAATATCCGATTCTGGAAAGAATATCATTCCCCTCACAAGAAATGTAAAAATTCCCTGATAATTGACCACCGGACTGGGAACAGTGATCATGAGAGCTGGTAAATTGATCCAGATATTACAACATTAAAGAGGACCTATTATGCTTCTTTATACAAGCAGTCTCTGATGTCCCTAAAGTGTGTATGTGAAGTTTCAGCCCAAAATACCACACAAATGTTCTAGAACTCTCTGAAACTGCCCCCATTTTAGGCTTTGATCCAAATTGTGTAATTTTGGTGACTGTTACTTTAAATTCAAATGAGATGCTCTTTTCAAAAGAGGGCGGAGCTACAAATGCCTGTGTGTCAGCATAATGGCAGATTCAAAATGGGACTAATATTATTTCTGAAGGCTACAGTGATCATCTGTGCATCCTAAAACCACATTTATAATCCTCATAGTCATTGACACTTTCAATGGAGGACAGCTGCTTCTCACTCAGGGTTGTTTATGCTAATGAGGGAGAAATCGTCACTAATGGGTGTGGCTTTTTTTTTTCACTCTGATGACACGTACAAAGGAGAACTTCAATCAAGAGTGTTTCTGCAGACTCTCATCAAGTGTGCTTAAAAAAAATCTAATTTGACAAATTAGAGGCTGACTGTATTCACACTGTTGCCACAAAACTGTGTTTAAGCCCCTTATAAAAGTATTGGTGCATAATAGGTCCTCTTTAAAAGCTGGAGATTCTTTTCTCGCATAACAGAACCTTATAATTTTCTCCATCTCGATTAACTACAGCCACAGATGACAGGAAGACGCACACCCTCTGCTCCAACCAGTCTCAGAGGTAGACATAAGGCACGCACACACACTTAACAAGATACTAAAACCTCCACAAACCCTTAACATTGTAGAAGATAAAACTGAAGAGTCAACAAGGACTGCAGTGGCACCAAGAAGATTGAGACGACTTTGCGTTGGTCCACAATGCAAAACAGCACAATAATAAATAAAAGTTCTTCACTTCAGACTCTTTTAATATACACATTTATAAAGAAAAGACTAACGTCGCTCTGCCAGAGAGCAACTGACCCCTTGACACATTATACTAAATAATGTACTCTAAATCAGGGGTGTCCAAACTCCTGGATGGCCGGTGTCCTGCATATTTTAGTTCCAACCCCAATTAAACACACCTGAACCAGCTAATCAAGCTCTTTCTAGGTATATTAAAACTTCCAGGCAAGTGTGTTGAAGGAGGTTTGGAGCTGAACTATGCAGGACACCGGCCCTCCAGGACTGAGTTTGGACACCCCTGCTCTAAATAAAATCCGATGGACAAAAAAAAAAAATCTGAGTCGAAGCTATTAGAGTCCTGAAAATAAATCAATCGACTCAATCGCTTTTACTCAACCTAAAGGGATTGTTCAGTCAAAAATGAACATTTTCTAAAATTCTTTCTCCTCTGTTGAGCACAAAAGGAAGATATTCTGAAGAATGTTGGGGAAAACAGCCAATGACATCTGTAGTAGGAACAAAAAAAAATATTATGGAAGTCAATGGCAGTTTTTTCTCCCAGAATTCCTTTGCATTCAACAGTAGAAACTCAAACAGGTTTGGAACAAATGGAGGACGAGTAAATATTCATGAGTTAACCATCCCTGCAATATGCAGTGTAACTCCCAAAGGCATCTGGGTGGTGTGAGGTCGCGCTCCATGAGAAATATTTCACCTTATAGACAACAAAACATGTAACTGATTGGAAATGTGTCTTAAACGGTTGAGAATACAAGTGTGTATCCAAACGACTGAGATCATCACATTCACATCAGAACCAGCAAACCCAACATTTTCTCAAAGAAAAAAAAAAAAAAAAAAGGTGGAAAAGAGGCTGAAACAGTCAAACTCCCAACTTTGCACTATTGAAAAGTGCACGCACACACACGCATGCACTCACACACACTATATACGAGCGTCTCTGAGGTGCAGTGTGTGTTGAGCTCAGCGATGGTCAGGATCCTCCAGCAGTCCATACCTGCCTTCAAGTATTTGAACTGTAGCAGAGAGAGCGCTGCAGGAGAAAAACAACACTATATTAACCAGGATGACTGAGCGATGGCTAGAAGATTAATAGTAGAGCTCCATGACATTTAATTCATCTGCATAACCTGTATTAACCCAATCACTAGCATGAATGACACCCCATGAACAAGTGAATTTTAGAGCCCTGACTTCACATTTTTGATCAAACATGACATTTTAATATCTCATCCACACATATGTAGCTAAGATGCACAAATGACGACAAATGATTTCTAAAAATGATTTTCATATACAGGATTTCACAGAAATTCACCACTAAGAGCCAGTTAAAGTGACTCAATTGAATCATTTCAGAGGTTTTTGGGCATTTAAAGTGATAGTTCACCCAAAATTGACAATTTAACCACCCTCTAATGGCTATACAGCTTTATGTTTCTTTATTGGTGGCTCAATGGTTAGCACTAGCGCCTCACAGCAAGAAGGTTGCTGATTCGAGTCCCAGCTGGACCAGTTGACATTTCTGTGTGGAGTTTGGATGTTCTCTCCATGTTGGCATGGGTTTCCTCTGTGTGCTCTGGTTTCCTCCACAGTCCAAGCACATGCGCTATAGGTGAAGTGAATTAACTAAATTGGCTGAATGAATGTGAGTGTATGGGTGTTTCCCTGGACTGGGTTGCGGCTGAAAGGGCATCCGCTGCGTAAAAACATATGCTGGAATAGTTGGTGGTTCATTCCGCTGTGGCGACCCCTGATAAATAACGGACTAATGAATGTTTCCTTATTCTTTTAAAAACCTGTAACCATTGACTTCCATAGTATGAAAATCACTAGGTGTCCGGCTTTCTTCAATGTATTTTCTTTTGTGTTTAACACAGGGGTGTCCAAACTCGGTCCTGGAGGGCCAGTGTCCTAGAGAGTTTAGCTCCAACCCTAATCAAACACACCTGAACCTTCTAATCAAGCTTTTACTAGACATACTAGAAACTTCCTAGCAGGTGTGTTGAAGCAAGAGTAACTCAATATAGTAATGCACAACTTTCAAAAGTAACTTTCCCCAACACTGGTCAATTCATGGATCGACTCATGGATTAGAGCAGTTACTCACCATCCTGGTCTGATGATTCGGTATCTGCCACACACAGACAGATCCACAACTGTTGAACCCAAGCGGCTCTTATCTTCAATCGGGCCCCCGTCCACAACAACGGCCAGACGAGGCCACAAGTCTTCAAACTCCTGCAGAAAGCAATGAATACATCAAACATAAAATGCACATAAAAATAGCAGGATGCAAACATAGCTATTATGTGTTATGGTGTGTGTGTTACTCACGTTAGCAGCGACGGTGCTAGATTGAGTGCTGACATTAGCGCTGGTGAGAGCTAGCGGTGTGTCGCACATCTGACAGAGACGCCTCATGAACGGGTGGTCTGGAATACGGACCCCAATGAGCTACAACACACACACACATCAATAAATGATACATGGTAACGAACAGCAACAGAAGACGATTAATATGACCACATAAAAAATATTTTGTTAGTTCTTTTGATGCTAAAAAAACTACTTAGATAAAAATATTAATGAAATAACTACTCATTCAAATGCTTGTTTGCTTTATTGTTTATAACGCTAATAATTTTATAATAATAATAATAATGTGCTTTAACAACAGCAAGTCACTTCACTCGTGGCTATCTTTGAAACGCCTCTCGGGCATTCTGTTTGAATGGGGAAACACCAAATTTTTTCAAAATTGCTTGCCAAGCTTAACATTAATTATCATATTAGGTGACAACAATAAAATAAAACATCAACTGTCTCTTTAGTTTTATTTCTAAGTGTTCGAGTCACCAAAAATCTGCAGAAACTCACATCCGGTCTGAGCCCCTCCCCCGAAGAATCAGCAATATATAGCGATGATTAATATATATCAATATATACGCGGGGCTTCATTTGCCTTATTGACAGTTTACACTTTTCCCCATTCAAAAATATACGAGTGACCAGTCTTGTGTATTCTATAGTCTTTGGCTTTAATAACGTCAAATTATTCGTACCCTAAAAGGTAGAGTTGGACAATATATATCGGAATACGAAAAAGTTATGTTATTGCGACAGTAGTATATGCAATATCCATATCGGAGAGAAGTGCCATAAATTAATTTTATTTGCGTGTTGCACTCATAAGTTGTTTATTAAAATCTGACCAATCAGATGGGGCCTTTACTATGTTTATCCCTGCCTCCCCAGTAGGTGCTACTAGCTGAAACTACAGCTGAAAATAAATACTAGTGGCAAAATAAGAACAGCCAATTTGTTTGAGTCATTTTTTTAAAGTCTATGGGCTCTATTTTAATGTAGACAAAGTCTAAAGCTCATGCTACTTTCCAGCTTTTGCTACTTTAAGGATGGAAAAATGCACTCTGCGCTGCGGCGCATAGTCTAATAGGGTTTTGCTCATTCTCTTCATGAGTTATGGGTGTGTTTTGAGAATAAAACAATCAGACTCTCATCTCTCATTTCTTTTAAGAGTCAGTTGCGTCATGCCATGGCGGATTTGCCATTTTCACGGCGGACTTTGTGAGTGTTCAACTGTTTTCTCTATAGTGAAGCTTTCCGTTTTTCCAGAGCATCTACAACACGAGGATAATAAACGAGCCTCCTCCAATCGGCCTTTACTTTCTCTTTCTCTTTTTAGTGGATAAGGAAACTGTGTAGTACACTCCACTGAAGACATACATTAGCCTACATAATTAATTTTGTTTGTTAAGAGCGAAGATTCATTTCAAAGCTATTTCTAAATTCAGTTCAAATTTTCACCGAACGAATAAATGAACAATAATAACGAAGTGTGGTAAAAAAACTGAGTTATGTCCAAACACACGTCCTATGCCCCATATGGTCCAAAACCTGACAGGTTGACAAATCTAAGCTTGTTTTTAATAAAACAAATATAAATATGTATATAATAAATAATACTACTAATAATATTAACAACAACATCAACATTATACAAAAGCAAATTGTCATGAATAAACTGAAAAAGCCCCTCGAGATGAAAGCATGAAGCAGTGGTTTTTATATTTATGTAGAAAACATTTAATTTTTGTAACATTTTAATCCTTAAATTCTTTTTTATTTGAAAAGATATTTGTGTATTGCTGTACATCCTGTGTGTATTAAGCAATGTGTAAGCGAGGCACACAACTAACCCGCTCTGCGCTGAACGTTAGACCTGCTTTAAGCTGGTCAACTGCGCAGTCTATTTTAGTTCCTCAAAATAGCAACGCGCCAACAATGCGCCTTAACACACCTTTTTAGAACCTTTTTAGCACACCCATGAGTCCACAAAGTGGCGCAAATGGATTTGCCATTTAAACAACGTGGCGCAAAATGTGAAAATTAAGAGAACGCCAGTCTAAAAATAGCAACACGTCATGGCGAACACATCTTGCACCAGGTATATGATAGGGCCCTAAATGTTTGCATCTTGACAATTTTATATTTAATTAGCTCAGAAAAAATATCTATTACCAGCTTATTTTTGTATGAACTACATTAATGTTTTTTTTTTAATTGCTGATGAAATTGCTGAAAAGTGTTTTGCAAATTAGTTACAGTGGGCACGGAAAGTATTTAGACAATGACCCTAAGCAAAAAAACGAAGGAGTGGCTTCACAACATTTCTGTGACTGTTTTTGAATGGCCCAGCCAGAGCCCTGACCTAAACCCAAATGAGCATCTCTGGAGAGACCTAAAAATGACTGTCCACCAACGTTTACCATCCAACCTGACAGAACTGGAGAGGATTTGCAAAGAGGAATGGCAGAGGATCCTCAAATCCAAGTGTGAAAAACTTGATGCATCTTTCTCAAAAAGACTCATGACTGTATTAGATCAAATGGGGGCTTGAACTAAATACTGAGCAAAGGGTCTGAATACTTAAGACTATGTAACATTTCAGTATTTCTTTTTTTTGTGTGTTTTTCTGTCAATATGGGGTGCTGTGTGGACATTAATGAGAAAAACAATTGAACTTAAATGATTTTAGCAAAGGCTGCAATATAATGGATGGAAAAATTAAAGGTGGTCTGAATAGTACCCACTGTGTATCATAAGAAATATCCTTATCACATATTTTTTTCCAGTATCGTGTAGCCAGTTTTAAAGCAGACTTATTTTTAACATTCTGACCAACATATCAAATGAGTTTAGGTGCTGATGACAAAGTTAATATTTAAAATACAAGTACAAAACTATCATCAACACGAAGATATTTGGTAAAATATGACATGCACGTTTTAATGGATAGTTTATCATAAATGCTTGTCATTCAAATAAACAGATGATGATTAAAACTACCTTGGTAAAAGGATTGAGATCTCCGTTCAGTGTGGCAGATCTTTCTAGAACGAGTGTAACAGGTCCAGGAAGCAGATCTCTGAGCAGCCTGTCCTTCACTGATACTTTACAGTACCTGAAAACATTCAGAACGCACCATTATTATCACATCATTTTAAAATAAAGAAGCTCACATACAGTTAAAGACAAGCTTGTTATTCCACTTGTGATTATTTTTCAGATATTTCCCAGATGAGGGTAAAAATAGCAAAAGGAGATTTTTTTTTATTACAGTATTTGCTGGAATATTTTATAAATATATTTAGGTGGCCAGAACAGACATTTTTTTATAAATAATGTAAAATTTAATTATTAAAACATTATTAGCTCCCTTAAAGGGATAGTTCACCCAAAAACTTCACCGGTTTGAGTTTTTTCCTCTAGAACACAAAGGAAGATATTTTAAAGACAGCTGGAAACCTGTAACTATTGACTTCCATAGTAGGAAAAACAAATACTATGGAAGTCAATGGTTACAGGTTTTCAGCATTCTTTAAAATATCTTCTTGTGTGTTCAATAGAAGAAACTCAAAGGTTTGGAACCACTTGAGGTTGAGTAAATAGACAGCAAGTGTTCATTTTTAAGTGAACTATCCCTTTAAGAAGTTATTTTTTTCCCTTATTGGCTTCAGAAGCACTGTCATCCATTGACTTGTCCAGTTAACCTAATTAACCTTTAAATCACACTTTAAGCGGAATACTAGTGTCTTGCAAAATAACTAGTAAAATATTATATACACCATCATTATTATTTTCCAATGATTCAACAGACCAGAGTTCGTTTGTTACTAACTACCGAACAGACACTTCAGTAAAAGAGTCAATGAAAGAGCTGTGAATGAACACACACTTGTATATGTCGTGTATTTCTCCGACACAGATAGCGAGGGGTTTGTCTCCATTCCTGCCCTTGATGTCGTAGACTCTCCTGATGGCCTCAGAGTTTTGCGCCACACAGGCCAGGCCGTAGATGGTGTCGGTGGGCACTGCCACCACCTGACCCGCCTTCAGCGCATTCACTGTACAGCTTAGGATCTCCGTCCACTCTGTAAACAATATACAGCTGTGAAACTACAGTCGTTTTCATGTCTTGAGGGTCATGCATAGTTTTACTTATTAAATTAACAAGGTCATTTTTTAACCCTTTATCTAGTGAGGAACTATATATAGTTACTTGGTTTACAATTATTACTCAAGGTTGATTTTTACTTCTGTGTCAAGCGCATGCATATGGTCCGGTGCAGCTTTTGCACGGTTGCATAGCTCTCGCCGTGGCTGATGTGCACCTCTCAAAAAGTATAACTACACAACGTGGCAACGCATAGCGCAAGCTCTGGGATTGGTTAGCTTGGTAGCTGTAAAGAGTGTGGGTAGTGCTGAGAGCCGCGAGCCCAATGGAGCGAGTGTTTACACGAGTCCCGTGATGGAGCTCTAGGGGTCTGTTCTTTGTACGTGGATTACTCAGTTAGCTGGATTTGGTTATTGACGATTTGACACGATCCAGGATTGTTTCAGTCTTTAAAACTCATCCGAGAGTTGTTGTCATAGCAACAGTTCTGGTAGCTTAAACCTGCTGGGGAGCAGGCTCATTTCATATAAACAGGATTAGACCGGGTCAGTTCAAGCAAAGATAATACTGAAAGCATGTACAGAATGCTGATATTTTCTTACAGTATTAGTTATATACACTTGGGAAAATAGTAAATATATCTTTTACTTTTTATATATCTTTAACTATATATATATATATATATATATATATACACATACCCGCCAACCCGCCAAATGTGGGTAGATTTTAGCTGTGGCGGGTTAGACAAACACCTCCACTAGCCACTTTGGCTGGTTGGAAATCATTTTTAAATTGTAGTTTTCTTAAAAGCAGGGTTTGAAAAGAAGTGTGGCCCAATATTCGTGCAAATGTGATCTTAGAATCAAGAAGCAGCACGACTGACAAAAATAACTGTTCGCGCAAGCAGAAAGCAGTTAAATACAGAGCGAGACGATGATCACTTGCACGCACAGATGATGTGATGCGCGCAACTGTTAAAAAGCATGCGCGCTCCCGTTTACTTGCGCAAAGTTACCGTCACCGTGCCTTGAGGAAGGGCAACTGGTGCGATCAGTTCCCTTTAAAATAGACTGGACAAAGAGCGATGATCGTGCACCCACAGTGCTGCTGCTTTTAAGAGCTCAAGATATATAAAAAAACATAATTTTGTAAGCAGCAGCGGTCACTGCTTTCATTTTAATTATTCTTTGAACAGATTATTAACAGGCCTATATTATCCGTGCGCGTGATCATCCTTTCATTATTAAACACGGTCTGTTTCACCTGCTTTCTTTTGCTTATAGATATTTTTGTTAATATGGTTTAATTTTATTTATTTTTTTTATGTGTAGTTAACTAGTGGTCAGACTTTTAACCAGAACAGGTTATTTTCCCAACAAGAAAATTGTGACTAGTGAATATGGCGAGTGGCTAGTAATGTTGGAAATCTACTAGCCACAGTGG
>CAIGQZ010002445.1:3974563-3997921 GCA_903798205.1 Danio tinwini | reverse complement strand
TATGCATACATATACATAATATAATATATATATTGTTTAATTTTAAATAGATAGTTCTCCAAAAAAAAATCTGTCATCATTTACTCTCCCTTAACTTGTTTTAAACCTGATTGACTTTCTTTCTTCTGTTAAACACGGAAGAAGATACTTTGAAAAATGTTGAGAATATGCCATTGACTTCTATTTGTAAAAAATGCAGAGTTCCACGTAATGCAGTTGTCCCAACACAAATTGATTGAGTTAACTTAACAATTTTAATAGACTAAACATAAAACAATTAAGTTGTCCTCCCAAAAAATCTCAGGAATTGTGTTGTTTCAGCTCATTTAAAATAAGTTCTATGAACAATCTTTTTCTTTTCTTTTTTTGAGCTCCCTATACTATGGATGTGAATGGTTGCTCAACATTCTTCAAATTATCTTTATTTGTGTCAAGGTCTGGAATCACTTCAGGGAGAGTAAATGGAGTACATTTACATTTTTTGGGTGAACTGTCCCTTTAAGTTGTCTTTTCAGAAATGAGGGAGAATCATGATGTTTATTTTGAACAGAATGCAATGGTGAATTTCTGATTATGAAGAAGCATGCAGCTCTAACAGTGGGGTCCATCTCTGGTGGTCTTGCTGGGAGGGTGAACGGGGGTGTCTGGCATGCATGAGCACATCACTTTTACTGCGGAGAGTTCAAACTGAAGGATAAACTGTGAAAAGATGCTGTTAAATAAGATCTGCATGTGTACGTGTGAGACGGGCGCACACTGACCGCTGCCCATCTGAGCATGCTCACAACCCGCACACAACAGCATCACTGTTCACATAGCAACAATGCCTGTCTGTCTGAATCAGATCTATACGCTTGTTCTGCGTCCTGCTGTATTTTTCCATGTTGTCTATTAATGATTACGTAAAACAGTCTGGTGCGTATTTATAAATAAATAAAAAATATATATATAATAATTAATAATAATAAAATTAATTTAAGTAAACTAAAATTATAGATAAATAAATAAAAATAAAACTTATAATGCAATAAAAATGAATAAAAAACTTTTTAATGCAAAAAAATAAAATAAAAACTTATAAATGCAAAAAATTTTACAATAAAATTAATAAATGCAAAAAAATTTAACTTATAAATGCAAAAAAATGAATAAATAAAATGTATAAATGCAAAAATAAAAAAATAAAACTTATAAATGCAAAAAAATAAAACTTATAAATGCAAAAAAATGAATAGATAAAACTTATAAATGCAAAAAAATTTATAGATAAAACTTATAAATGCAAAAAAATAAAACATATAAATGCAAAAAAATAATAAAACTTATAAATGCAAAAATAAAAAATAAAACTTATAAATGCAAAAATAAATAATAAAACTTAACAATGCAAAAAATAAAACTTATAAATGCAAAAAAAACTTATAAATGCAAATTTTTTTAAATAAAACTTATAAATGCAAAAAAAATGAATAAATAAAACTTATAAATGCAAAAAAAACTTAAAAATGCAAAAAAAACTTATAAATGCTAAAAATAAAACTTATAAATGCAAACAAAAAAAATGTAACTTATAAATGCAAAAAATAAATAAATAAAACTTATAAATGCAAACAAAAAAAATTTAACTTATAAATGCAAAAAAATAAAACTTATAAATGCAAAAGAAATTGTTAAATAAAACTTATAAATGCAAAAAAAAAACGTATAAATGCAAAAAAATTAAACTTATAAATGCAAAAAAATAATACTTATAATTCAAAAAATGAATAAATAAAACTTCCAATGACTGTCCAATGAGTTCGGAAGGATTTGGCTGAATATGAGCAGAAAATATTGCCTGAAACACTTCAGAATTCATCCTGCTGCTTTTGTTAGTAGTCATGTTATCAATAAATGCAAGAGAACCAGTTCTATTGACAGCCATACATGCCCACACCATGTCACTACTACCACCATGCTTTACTACTTAGGATCATGAGCAGTTCCTTTCCTTCTCCATACTCTTCTGTTCTCATCACTCTGGTACAAGTTGATCTCGATCGGTTTCATTCGTATCATTCAATCTGACCTCTTTGCAACATGAAAACATATTTTCCCAGCAGATGCTTCACTGCAGGACCTTTCCTGTGCTGCTTTTCCACATTTGAAGTAAAAAAAAGGCATGTGTTATTGATGTTATTGGCTCGTATGACCCAGTTAAGAGGAAAGAGCCTTTAGTTACATTGTTGGTGATTTGACAGAAAAGTATGTGCGTTGGCCACAGTACAAACGCATGACATGACTAATGCCTTATGTTAATAATACGTAATGTATTACAACATTGGTATTGGACACTCTTTTACGGCTCTAACAACATATTTGACCCTGTTAACACAAGTGAAGAGCTGAAGCGTGTCATAAAAAAAAAACAAAAAAAACAGAGCCACTCCTCAGTTCAGGTCCAAGGGCTCAATGACAGCACGCATCTGCATGTTCTCACTAATGCTAACTCACATGAGTAACTCATAATGAATTACCATTACTGCAACTATCGACAAAATCGACGACAACCAACAGTTTCCTAAACTTTGACACCCAGGCTCATTGGAAATATGTTTTTTGGGCTACATTTCTGCAAAACGTACAATACAGCAGTTACATTTTGGTGACGCTTTTCATGACAAATCCACAAGAGTGCGCTGTTTACATTTTCGTCAATCTGAAATATGTTAATTGAACTGCTATTAAACCCTTGAGGGAAATCCTTCCCCAAACCCAAACTAATTAGGGCTGCACGATATATCGTTTCATATCGATTCGTATTGTCCAGCGGCTCGCCACATTGGTAGGCAGATTTAAGAAGTTGACTGCAATGACGGGGCTCGCGTCCTGTAAAACAGTTCAAGAAAGCAGGTAAGACAAAAACAAAAGGCAAACAATTCAATAAACAAGTCAATAACAGGGTGAGAATGTGGTAAAATCTGAAAATGTGGTAAAAATCACGCTGCAAGGGATTTTCTTTTTCTGGATTGCTTTTGAAAGTACTATTGGTCGGGTTTAGGGAAGGTGCAGGGTGGGTCAGTCAGTCAGTCAGTCAGTCGACAGCGGCCTCTGGTGGATTTACGCGAGAAGAGCATGCTCGAATGGCACTTGCGAGAGAAATTTGAGATCTAAAAAAGCATACATACTCTGGTGGATTTGCGAAAACAAAACCTGCAAAACAACGTAGCTCCTGGAACGTATTTGCCGCTCACCAGAAATGTATATAGGGGTACGTATTCAGAATGAGCCTGGGTTTGTTTATTTCAATTGTATCTTTTTCTTCAATGTATTTATCAATGCTTGTAGAGATATAATCCCAGTCAATCTAACATTATACATTCTTTTCAAGCAGAGATATTAAGTCATCTGGTGAAATTGTATTCATATATCATAGAATAACAAAATATCGCATGATTAGATTTTTCCAATATCGTGCATTACTACAACCAACAGTGTTTTCTAAAGCAACTGTAAGGGTGCTTTCACACCTGCCTTGATTAGTTCGGTTGAATCTCACTAGAGTTCGTTTTCCCTCTTGGTGCGGTTCGTTTGGGCAGGTGTGAATGTAGCAATCACATTCGAGTGCGCACCAAAAGCGGACCAAAAAAGCGTACTGAGACCTCCTCGAAGAGGTGGTCTCGGTGTGCTTTTAAACGAACCCTGGATCGGTTCATATGACCCGAACTAAAAAAGACCCACTGCAAAAAGTACTGCGCCTTTTTGGGCTAATCCAGCTGCCGTAGGCCGATGCGCTGTGCATTATGGAATGTGGAGGAAAAACAACAGAGAGAGAGGGGGAAAACATTACCTGATGGACCGTTGGTAATATTTCCGAAAGATGACCATGTCGCAGTTTAGAAAAATTAATTCACGCCTCCTCCTGAAGTGACTAACGATGCACCTTCACCATTTGTAATGCTTTAAAACATCGTTTTAAAGCATTACAATATGCCTATACCACGCTTCATTCTCGAAATGTATAGTTTGTCTAAAGCAGGGGTCACCAATCATGGTCCTGGAGGGCCGGTGTCCCTGCAGGGTTTAGCTCCAACTTGCTTTAACACACCTGCCTGGGTGTTTCAAGTATACCTAGTAAGGTCTTGATTAGCTTGTTCAGGTGTGTTTGATTAGGGTTGGAGCTAAAACCTGAAGGACACCGGCCCTCCAGGAACAAGTTTGGTGATCCCTGGTCTAAAGTAATGTGTACAAACTATATAGTATACTATGAGCAGGGATACAATCAGTCAGCAAAATCGTAGCTCCATAGTCAAAAGCAACATCTTGTGTCTGCCGGTTTGTTTATTTGTGGGAGTTCCATTGGCATTTTCCCACATGTGAATTCTGACCAATCGAAAAGCAGTTTAGGAAATATTTTTAACAACATTTGGCCAATGAGGGATGTGGATTTTATCAGATGACTGCATTTTTGTTCTTTTCAACTGGTTCAGACCAAAGCATGGTGTGAAAACGACCCAAAGATGGCAGAAAATGCTACAATGTATAATTTATTGCCCTTGGTTCGGATCATATGAAGCAAACTACAGATGTGATAGCACTCTAAGAGACAACTGCTTTGCGGCCATACAGTTTAACCTTGATTTGACCCATTTTGTGGAATTGTGCAGTACTGGACGAGCGCTCTTTGTGGCACAAGCACAACATCGTACAAATTGAGCTACTGTTGGGAAATAGGAATTACAAAGGAATTTGATTTAACATATTTTTGTCTCTTTTTCTTTTCATTAAACAATTGTATTTGTATTGCCTAAAGGTGATATATTAACAGAACTTCTGTTGAGTGTTATAGGCTTCGCATACTAATGAAGCAGTAGTTTGCAGAAGTAGATGGACTTCATCTCTGTAGCTAAACTTTCTGTCAGCAGTAATGTGTTGAAACTGAACACAGAATATTTGCAGTTGAGAAGTCTTATGCTTTTAATGTTGTGCAGAGAATTTGTAAAAAAAGAGGAGGCATGTATGGGTGCGGCCAATGGAGGACTGGAGAATGATGGACATGTGACGAATTTCACTAAACTTCACCTGTTAATATCAGCTGCCTATATAAGTTGAAGTCAGGAATTGAAAACTGTTGCGCATCTCCTGGATTTAACTTTTGCATTGCATTGGGGATACCAGAATTCTGTGAATCGAATTATTTATTTGTATCCAATAAATTGCTAATATGTTAAACATTGAAGAAAACCCTCTCCTGACCTTTTTTATTGAACACGCATGGAATTGATTAAATATACCAACACTACTGAGTAAACTGACCACACCAGAAAAGTGTCCAAATGGAGATCGGTGACGCAAATGTATTCATTACAAATCATAGACAGCGTTAAGTTGTTTTGTGGTGTTTATTTGGTGTGTTGCAAAGAACTGCACAAAAATAATTCTTTATTTGTTGATAATATGTCCCTGTAAATATCATTAGTGTGAAAAGGAACAACATTTGTTGGAATAGCGTTCATTATGAATTAGAGCACAATGGCTCGTTTCCACTGAGTGGTACAGTACGGTACGGTTCGGTACGGGTCACCTTTATCAAGCTTGCGTTTCCATTACAAAGGGTACCCTTTTGGTGGGCGTGGTGTACTACAGAGAGTTTCAGTCAACGTCATTCTCGCTCGAATAAATGTCTACAGTAAAGCTGTACAGGTCGTTCACATTATATGAGAAGCTCTTCTAACAAAACAGATGCTTTAAACATATTAATACTTGTTTTTAAATGTTTATTACTAACATTTCTATGAACATAATTTGATTATAACTGCAGATCAATGACAGTGTTACAGCCTACTGTAACGTCTGCAATTATATAAAATAAATAAATGCAACATATATGAACACATACAGACCCTTATAGTCTCCGATATGTTACCACTTACAGATAAACTACACACAGCAGACATTTAGTCCTTATTTCAGTTCAAAAACAACACGCAACATATACAGTGGCCCACGGTCAGAGCTAACCTCTCATCTGTGTCTGTAATCTTCACCAGCACATGTAGCCTCTGCTAGAGAGTAACTCCGTCATTCCCAGTTCATAATAGTCCAAAAGGTGATGATAAACATGGCAGATTGTTCAGGTTGCTGAAACTATTTGCTCCTGTCGGGAATCCTTGTAATCCTGTCGGGCTTCTCCTTTTTTCCGCGCTTCACTCTCGCGTTTGTCCTTTTCTTTCTGAATGGATCAGATGTCGAAGACGCTTCATTAATCACACACACGTTATTATCATCAGCTCACGAAGTTCGTTATATCAAATCTAGACGCGATCGCGGGCTCCCTGGAGAAAGCGAAAAACCGCTCGTATGTTTAGACTTTTAGACGGCCTTATAAAACAACAACAGGACACGGCAGATTCTTGGCTTTGTGGCTGTTCATCAAGACAACGACAAGGTTTGTTTTGAGCCCGGGTCATCCATTACTCGCTATTATATGCATATAGTTGTCTCGGCTGTGCATTTAAAAACATGGCGGCTCCATTGTTTTAATTCTGGCCAGCTCCACGACATCATGACGTATCTCTGTAAACTAATCAGCGTTCAGCTGCGCGTGTAGCTTCACCTTTTAGTACCCTTTCTCGTCTTTGGTACCCTTTCGAAAGGGTGCCAAAAAAGTGGTACGGTATGGATCGGTACGCTTTTGACAGTGGAAACGGCCATAAAAGCGTACCGAACCGATCCGTACCGTACCACTTAGTGGAAACGGGCCACAAGTGTGACAGTGAAGTGACCACTCAATATTCAGTAGGAAGTACATCCACATGCTGAAATAAAAGTCTCAGCAACTTTCAGTTCACGCAAACTTTAAGAGAATCTGAAATGAAAGCCACAGTGAGCAAACATTCATCAGCAGAAAAAGTCAAAAGACCAGACTAACCTTTGCTGAAGAGTATGTTGAGGAAAGAGAAGTGGACTATAGCTCGCTTTTGGCTTGTTTTGACTTTTTTGCTAATGTCTGTGAAAGACTAGGGATTACTAGGGCCAGACGGAATCTGCGGACATTTTTTGCTATTTCTGCGCAGAATTTTGTTAAAAATCTGCAGATTTATGCGGAATGATTTTGGGAGTATTATAACAAAAACTTAATATATGAAAATAATGCCCTTTTAACTTTTATTTAATGTTTACAATGCAAATCCAATTAGTCTCTCATATAATAAATCTACTACAAAACAGAAAATATTACTTTACACACTGTATTGTAAATAAATCCTATTAATATTTTTATGTTAGTCAATAATATTACTGAAATAAATTTAAAAACTGAATAAATATAAATTTACACTCATTTACACAAGTAAATAAACAGAATCAATGATGGGCTTAAAATCTGCGGAAATCTGTGAGCACAGATTCCGTGTGAGCCTCATATTACTGCTTTTTTTCACATCAATAAACTGGATTCTGAACACTGTAGCATGAATCCAAAAACAGAAGTGATTTACAATGGGGGAAATAAGTATTGTAGCAACCTTTTTTCTCAGAAAACTTATTTGTAAAGGTGCCAATGACTTGGAATTTTTACCAGATGTTGTTAACAACCAAAGAAATCCATATATGCAAAGAAAACTCTCAGTAGTTCTTCAGCAATCCTCTGCCCTTCCTCAGTTCAAATGATTATCAGCTTCTTCAGTCTAACTTTTACATTAGCAGGAGGATGAAGATGAAACCAGAGTGGACATTTCAGCAAGACAATGATCCAAAACACAGCCAATGAAACTCTCAAATGCTTGCAGAGAAAGAAGCTGTAGAATGGCCCAGCCAATCACCTGACTTGAATCCAATTGAAAATACTAATTAAAGCTCAGATTTGATAGATGGGACCCATCGAAGCATCAAGATTTTTACACTCTGTTGAAGTCTGTTAGAAACTCAAACTTAAGCAACGCACGTGACTTCATTCTCCATATGGGAAGCGTCTTTAAGCTGCTGACACCAAAAAAGCCTTTTATATAAAGTATTAAATGCATTTCAGTAGTTCAGTGCTTTCTCCTTGTATAATTTAATTGTTATCACATAAATTGTTCAGATTTTCTGGTTTTGTTTTATTTTTATGTTTGTATTGTTTAGGTTTTTACCAAAATCAGCTTCAATTCCATGTCAACAGCTCCTAATATTATTCCCAGGAAAAAAACATGAGTTCAATACTTATTTTTCCCACTGCATGTAATGGAAACAACTTTTTGTTATTCTGTAATGATGTTATTGTTCTGTAACATCAAGCTGTATGATTTATGAACTGTTATCACAATGCAAATCACTGAAAATGAATCCTGATGTAAACGTCCTGCAATGTAAAATGTGAACCTGTGGAAGCAAGCTCTGTTGTCAATGGCTCAGTGTGTTGAGCAGCGTGATCTGGCCGTGTGATGGGCTTTGTCTTTGTCAATGGGAACTGACATTAGTGGCATAAAGGACCTGATTGTCATTGTGCAAAGTCCACTAGAACTTGGCAATGAATATCTGGCTTGGCGAACTCATTGAGGGCATCTGACTTAGATGATCCATTGAACATTAAAGCCCCTTCAACTGCATAAATTATTCATTATCGGACTGACTAATATATCTGGATAGAAGCATGAAGTTGCATTAAAAATACACCCACCGGCCCCTTTGTAGGTATACCTTACTAGTACCGGTTTGCACCCCTTTTTGCTTTCAGAACTGCCTTAATCCTACATGTCATAGATTCAACACGTTTCTGGAAATATTCCTCAGAGATTTTGGTCCATATTGACATGATAGCATTTAACGTTTTTCCAATCCTCTATTGTCCAATTTTGGTGAATTGTAGCCTCAGTTTCCTGTTCCTAGCTGCCAGGAGTGGCACCTGGTGTGGTGTTCTGCTGCTGTAGCCCATCTGCTTCAAGGTTGGACGTGTTGTGCTCTTCTGCTTGGTTGTATCGAGTGGTTATTTGAGTTTACTGTTGCCTTTCTATTAGCTGGAACCAGGCTGGCCATTCTCCTCTGACATCTGGCATCAACAAGGCATTTGCGCCCACAGAACTGGATATTTTCTTTTTCTGACCATTCTCTGTAAACCCTAGAGATGGCTACACTGAAAAAAGGGGAAATAGGTGTCATGATTTATTTTATATAATTTTGATAATTGTTGATCTAACTAAAAATTGTGAATAGCAATGCTTTTTTTTCCACAGTTGAAGTCAGAATTATTAGTGTCCCATATAGTATTTTTATAAATTTCTTGATGAAGACACTATTATTCAGCTTAAAGTGCAATCTAAAGACTTAAAGAGCCCCTATTATTGGTTTTTGAAAATGACCTTCCATGTAGTGTGTAACACAGCTCTAAGTGAAGTGAAATATCCAGCTAAGGCTTAAATCTATAAGTGCACCTTGTTTAAAACTATTGATTCATATATAAAAGAGTCGACTCAGAGTGGTTTAAATGAATCGTGGGGGTAACGAGTCTTACGCCATGTCGGCATGACGTCAATACGGAACTCAAGCCTCGCCCATTTGTTGCAGACCCGGAAAAATTGAAACTACGCCCACAAACACTGTAGAAAGAAAAAGAGTAAGACAAACACTGTAGCAGATCCTGGTTGAATCATGTCATGATGACGTTGTGCTCTGAAGTGTGAGGGAAAGTTAGTGTTATTTCCCCTACCCAATGATGAGGCTGTGAAGAGTCAGTGGTTGAAGTTTATTTTTGCAAAAATACCTCAGCATCACTGTATAGCTCCAGCCTTGTGCTGTTTTCCCGCCATTTTTCTGACGAGTGCTTCAGCAATCTACAAGCTTACAATGGGGGATTCGTTGGCCGTTTGTTAAAGGAAGGATCAGAAAAGACTATTGATGTATGGGACTTTGTCAGAGCTTGACAGAAACTTTACAGTACACAGTTCATGGATCAGTTTCTTCCTCCATTTTACAAGTGTAAGTGACTTAAGTGCGATTAAAATGGCTGCCTCCTTGTTTTCTCTAGCCTGCAAATTATGTATTTAATTGTGTTTTGTTACTTGTAACCGCTCCACACGGCTTGTACTGTTTCTGGTTAACTCTTTATATTCTCATATCGCGTCTAAAGCCACGTTGAAAACGCAACGCGTGCCGCTTTGTTTACGGATTTAAATGTGTTTGTGAACTTGAGATCCACTGCCGTTTGTCATTGCTGTTGGCACCGTCAGCTGTTCCTACACACGTGTGGCGGTCAAGTTTCAAAATAGTTCAGCTTTTGCCACTGTGTGGATTAACACTGAATGTGTGTCATTGTTTTTACTTGTGGTTAAGAATGGAGCGATATGCTGGTGCTAAACTTCATTGCTTTAATGCACTCCTGCATTGGGCTCACACATACTCTCTGCACTCTGACTACTTCAACAATGTTGATAAGCTGTGGTGGGCGTCTCTCTCTGTCTCACACTGAACGCAGTCTACCAATCACAACAGACTGGGTCATTGGACCAATCAGCGCAGATTAGCATCGCGCTAAGCAGGGGAACAAATGAATCACTGAACGAATCATATGGGAGTCGTTGGGATAATTAGGTAAAAATAAATGCAGATTATAAGAAAATAAAAGTGACCCTGCATGCATATCAGCCTGTTGTTGGAAACTCGTAAACCCAAAATATGACCTTTTTAATGAATAATAGTGGCTCTTTAACTAGTTTAATTAGGCAAGTTATGGTAATTAGGCAAGTCATTGTATAACAGTGGTTTTTTCGAAAAGAAATATTGCTTAGGGGGCTAATAATATTGAACTTACTTTTTTTATTATTAAAAAACTTCTTTTATTCTAGTGGAAATAAACCAAATAAGTATTTGAATATTAAAAGACACTGTTACTATGGTTTCTTAACTAGATAGTTCATTTCCCCATCAATGCATCATTGCTCATTAGGCAGAGGGTTGTTATATAGAAAAGCATGCTAAGCAATTATCCCACAGTTCTTTATGTAAATGTGAATAACACATTTTTACAACTTCGATACCATGTCAATATAACAGTAAATCTAAGTGTGTCAAATGCAATATTATTCAACCTCTTTTGATATCTACAGCCTATAGTCTACATGACATCTTTAGTGTTCTTCTTGCAGAATGTATAAATTGTGTCTGAGTCCAGCACCTACATGAGCAGCCGCACGTTTGCAATGGCTTAATTCTGTGCTGGCTGAGATCCAGCCTGTCAGCTGCCAGTGACGCCTGGGTGAAAGTTAATGCCAGCAAGGCTTCACTGGGGGTGCTGCTGAATTGCACACAGAGACGAATACATGCAAGATAACACACACCAAACATGCCTAGGGTTTTACACAGGTTTACTCACAGCACAAAGGTCTTTTCTTGATAAGGGAGGTCATTGCCATGTTTATTGTAAGACTGTATATTCATCATTGAATCATCTTTGTTGATTATGGGCAGATATAAATGAGCAATGATTAAATTTAAAGCCTGGGTTTTCCATCTCTGATGATCGGTCCGGTGATTTGCTGGGTTGATGATGATTGGTACATGCATTGCTCGCAAGGTGATCGATTAGTCAGGCAGGGGTTGTTTCAATACATCATCTGATTTGGCTGGGAGGAAATGTGTAATGTTGCATTCACAGGTAAATAACCTAATGACTCAAAACTTCTATGTAGCTATAAAGTTGGCCTGATTTTCAGATTAAGAATTATTGGGGGAAAAAATGACACAGGTGTACCTTTCTGCTGAGTTAGAATGTACTCATACTAGGTGATCTGAACATACTTGACCCCTAAAGTCTGGTTCATTTGAGCCACTAATGGCCTATTTCCACTGAGTGTTACGGTAAGGTACTATTAGGTACTCTTTTATGGCCGTTTCCACTGTCAAAAGGGACCAAAAAGTGAACTGTACCGTACCACTTTTTTGGTACCTTTTCAGAAAGGTACCTAGCACAACAAAAGGGTACCAAAAGGCGTAATGAGAAGCGCAGCAGAATGCTATTGGTTTACAGAGAAACGTCACCTGCGCATACACAAGCAGGAGAATGAAAACAAAGGAACCGACATTTTTAAATACACAGCGGAGACATTACACCGTAATAATATATACATACAATAACGGGCCATGGTCGACCTAAGCTTAAACAAACCTTGTCATCATCTTGACGAAGAGCCACATAGTCAAGAAGAAGAGCAGAATCTACCCTGTGCCCGTAGTTGTGTACAAGGTCGTCTAAAGCGGGAGTGATTTCACTTTCAGAAGAGAGCTCGCTGCATGTCTATATTTGAAATAACGAACTTCTTGAGCTGATAATAATAACGTGCGCATGATAATTGAAGTGCTTTTGAGACCCAATCCTTTCAGAAACGGACAAATGCAAGAGTGAAGCTTGAAAAAACAAAGAAGAAGCCGGAAAAAACGGGATGAGAGGTTTGGACTGACTGTGGGCTGTGTGTTGTTTTCGAACCCAAATAAAGACTAAATGTATGCTGTGTGTAGTCTTTCTGTATTTGGTAACAAATCAGAGAGTGTAAGAGGTGTGTGTGTGTTCATATGTGTAGCATTTATTTATTTATTTTATATAATTGCAGACATTACAGTAGGCTATTTCACATTATCATTGACTAGCAATAATTATAAATAAATCATGTTCAAAGGTTAGTAATGAATATTTATACACAATTATTTATGTGTATAAAGCATCTGTTTTGTGAGAAGGTCTTCTCATATGACATGTGAACGACCCGTACAGCTTTACTGTAGACATTTCCTTGAGCAAGAATGATGTCGACTGAAACTTTCTGTCACGCACCATGCCCACTATTGGTACCCTTTTGGCAGTTTAAAGCCTGATAAAGGTGACCCATACCGTACTGTACCACTGTACCATTCAGTGGAAACGGGCCATTGCACTAATATGCATTTATTGATGTTAAAGGAATATTCGCTTCTTTTTTTGGTGGAAATTTTATGTCACCTTGAGTTAAACAATTGAGTTTTGTCGGCGCAAAAGCCTAGTGGTTAGCGCGCCAACATATGGTGCACGTCAGGGCATCCCGAGTTCGAATCTCGGCTCAAGGACATTTCCCTACCCTACCCCCCTCTCTCTCTCTTCAACTTCGTTTCCTGTCTCAATACTGTCCTATCTAATAAAGCAAAAAGGCCAAAAATAAATCTTAAAAAAAACCTGTAGAGTTTTACCATTTTTAAATCCATTCAACGGATCTTTAGCACTCTTAGCTTAGCATAGATCATTGAATCAGATTAGACCATTAGCATTACACTCAAAAGTTTCAAAAAAGAGTTTAGATGACTTTCCTGTTTAAAGCTTGGCTCTCCTGTATTTGTGTTTGTACGAAGACCGAAGGTAAATTACTATTTTTTAGAGTGAGATGCTAATGGTCTAATCTGATTCAATGATTTATGCTAAGCTAAGCTAAAAGTGCCCAGAGATCAGTTGAAATATAAAAAAAACAAAAACGTTAAAACTCAACTGTTTAACAGTGGGGAAGTTGTAAAATTAACTTATTTTAAAAAGCATGTAAAGCACATTTATATCCCATTTCATCTGAGAAACTTAAAGCAAATTAAAATTAAAGTAAAAGTTCGGCCACATTCGCCACAGTGGAATGAACCGCCAACTTATCCAGCATATGTTTTTTACGCAGCGGATGCCCTTCCAGCTGCAACCGATCACTGGGAAACATCCATACACACTCATTCACACACTACTACGGACAATTTTAGCTTACCCAATTCACCTGTACCACATGTTTGTGGACTTGTGGGGGAAACGGAGCACCTGATCATATTTTATTTTGGTGAAATAAGCATAATCTAGAGGCCTTTGTCTTTCATATAAGCCACTTCTAATGCAAATAATCAACTAGAAGTCAAGTTATTATTTGTTGTTCCTAAAACTTGGATAGGTGACAAGAGTTTTGTCAGGTAGTGTATTTCCCAGAAGGGTTATCAGACTACAGTTCCAATCATGATGTAGACTTTCAGCCAACAGCTGATGGAGAGATTATAATAAACATAACAGCACATAATTAGTGTTTTAAAGTTCCTGATAGGGTGGAAGATTACAGCAAAAAGTGTGATGGGCATCAGATCAACTGTGCCACTTCTCATTTGGGGAAATACAATGCTAAAGATCATATTAAGCGAATCCTTTTGTTTTTCTTTGAGCACTGCCTCTTTCTCCTGTCGGGCTACTTAGATAACAGCCATGGCACAAGGTTAATGTTTAAAGCCATAGGATATCAGTCTGTTATGAATATTGTGACTAACTGATTTTGTCCTCCATGACCTCTGCAAGTTGTTAAGCCAAGAACACAAAACAAGCCTGAAGCTGCTTACAACTGCAAGCAATTAAAAAGATTAGATAATGCTTTAGATTACACCGGTAATGTAAATTGTGCGTAAACTGAATTTACAGCATGCTTTTTTTCTTCTTTCTAGTGTACTTATAGACAAATTACCAACCTACGTCACACATGATGTCACACGGGTCCCCAGTTGCAAAAAAAGACCGGCTGCAATAGCAAAATATAGTGTAGGATGCCAAATTCGAAATTTCGACTTTCAATGCTTTCAATGCCGACTGCAGACGTCTTTGGCTAAAAGGGAGCTGAATGAAGTGATGAACTAATTATAAATGCTTGACTCTGCAGTTCTCATATATCATATATCAGGTAAGTTCCTGCTATGCTGAAATCATATACATTACTCATTTTTGATAGCAGCAATGATTTCGGCAAAACAGTTACATGTGGTTAATTAAACTGCGGACACTGAATGCTAAGAGTGAAACGTAAAAGTGTAAGTTATAAAAGTTGGTTTTATATTCACACATTCAGTCAGTGACAACTTGTGACAAACTCCCTATATTGTTTACCACGGCACTTTGAGTATTCACTCTGAAATAACCTGCAAGTGTGACTTGAAAACAACATGAACACTGTTTATTTGACTGTGAACAATGTTGTACTTTGATATTCATTGGCTTTGATATTCAAGACCTCAGTTTCGAAAGACGACACCCACTGACAGTATAGTGTCCCCTTTACTATACTGGAGCATTAGAACTCACACGTTGAGCACCCCCTGCTGGCCTCACTAACACCACTTCCAACAGCAATCTAGTTTTTTCCATGTGGTCACCCATCCATCTTCAGTGAGTAACCGGTCTGGGCCTGCAGGGTGATATGGCTGTGGCCATATAGTGTTGTGCTAGTTACTGAAAAATAGTAACTAGTTGCAGTTACTAGTTACTTCATTCAAAAAGTAACTCAATTACTTTATCGATTACTTACACCAAAGAGTAATGCGTTACTGTTAAGTAATTTTTGAGTTACTTTTCCAAAGAACATTTTTAATGCTCATTTATAACGCCAATTTAGTGCTGCATGGAGAATACATTGTTGATCAGCGTCACAGTTTTAATTCATTTGCATTCTCGCAACAAACCGTAATATTTAAACCCTACTGTAATTTAAGTCAGACCAGCACCACAAAAATTAAAGAAATATAACAAGGTGATAAACCAGCTGAATAATATATTCAGAAACAAAAAAAAAACTAAAGTTACTTCAGCATCATAAATGTTTGTTTTTAATCTTAACATGTTCCTTCTCAGCTTGAGTATGAAATAGCGACAATATACAACAAATACGAAACCTTTATGAAATAAAAAAATGAAAGTAATCTGAATTATTATGCAGAATCAATGTGGTGAAACTTAGCTGCTCAAAAATGAAAACTATGAGCAATGTTCAAACTAACCACTAATTAAACGTGGTATATCAGCAACTTATGGACAGTGGATGGAAAGAGTACTGAAAAATCATACTCAAGTAAAAGTACTATTACTTGCCCAAAAATTTCAAGAGTTCACACTTAGCTGATGATTGGCATGCTGTCCCGGGAGAGAGCCCTGAGCTAATAAGATCCTCGAGCCCGGGGCTCCCTCCCGTTTGCAAGGCGAGAGGGGAGTTTGAGCTCAGGTAGATCTCGAGAAGTCCCCTGCTGTAGTAGCTAATGAACAGATAGTGATTGCTTATAAGATATAACTTCTTACTAGGAGCATGTCTATGCTGCCAACTTAGATTAGTCAATTAACTTAAGTTGCATGTTTTCGGACGGTGGGAGGAAACCGGGGAACCCGGAGGAAACCCACGTGAACATGGGGAGAACATGTAAACTCCACACAGAAACGTTGGCTGGCTTGGTAAGGACTAGAACCAGTGACGTTCTTGCTGTGAGGCAACAGTGCTAACCACTGGGCCACCGTGCCACCCATCTAGGAAAGGAGGAAGAGTAGGGGTGGAAGGGGGGATTCTTCAAAACGAAGATAGCTGTGATTTGGAACCTAGGGTATTTATAGTTGCTTAGTAATCGTCTGATTGGTGAATCACAAATTGAATAATGCGGGGCCGGCTGCAAGCAATCATAAGCACGTGATCCTCTCGAAATTAGTTTATAAATAAACTTCACGTAGTGCAAGTAGAGTAAAAGTATCTGTTGACCTTTCAAAAGTACTCAAGAGTAGTGAGTAGTGAGTATTATGCTGGGAAAGGTAGATGCATTTACATGTGATCTGTGGATGTGTGTAAACGTAACATTCTGTAGTGCATTTAGTGATTGCCCAGCAGGCACACAACTTTATAGGATGTTAATATTAGGTTAGATTTAGGTTGTGATGTCAGATGACCAAAATCTAACCGAATATTAACGTCTTAAGTTGTGACCCTGCACCCTACACCCTCACTGAAGGGGTTAGGGTGTCGCAGATGAAAGTGAGGACCGGGGGGAAGAGATGCTGGGGGGGTTGTATGTCGCAGATTCTATTCTGCCACCCTAGGTCGCCTCTATGGACGCGCCGGCCCTGAGTACTCTTTCCACCACTGGTGGTTGCAAACAATTTATATGGGCTGAATTTAAACAAACAAATGAAGTTGAACATTACTAAAATAAATTAGTTTGTTTATATTCAGCCCATATAAATAGTTTAAAATCTTTAGTAAATGTGAATCTTTTATTTTAGTGTACAGAAGGTTTTTGTTGTGCACATTATTTACAAATCTCTTCTCACAAAGACTCACATACATTATTGTACAAAGCAGGAGCTGATTTTGACGATTTATATGGTATGATAACCTTATGTTATTTATCAAGGTATGATAACCTTGAATAAAAATATCACGGTATTGTGATAACTGCTCTAAAATACATATTTTTGTCTTTGAACAAAAACTATTTTAATCTAAGAAACGTTTATAATATTTTGGAGCAGAAAACATGTCAGGCTAAATAATTCAAATGAATCATTGACTTCTGCTGTCTTCATTAGTTTCTAAAACACAGATTTCTGTACAATTTAAAATGACATCATAGGATATCTTACACATACCTTAGGAACGGTATAGCAGATAATTTTGGCGATTTTAAAACCTTGATTTTTCCAAACCGTGATATACCTTGAAAACAGTTATCGTTCCATGCCTAGATTCCTCTGAAGAACAGACTGGAGAGGATCGGGGAAAACATGTGGAAAAGATATAAAAGACAGCAGTTGGGATGTCTGACACGTTGATAACATATTTAGTTTGGCTTCTCTCTGATTTTCCCAGATCTTGTGCTCTTTTGCAGTTTCATTAGCCGTAGCTCATCGCTTGTCAGACATTATGCACCTGAGGTTCAGCACAGTTGGCTGGATTTCAAACCAGATTGAAATTTGTAGTCTTCATCTGTGAGAGTATGAGAAACAGACCTTTGCTGTACAGTTTGTCAGAGATTTGCAGGGATAGTTTACCCCAAAAAGGAAAATTCTGTCAACATTCACTCACCTCATTATTATAACATTCTGTTTTTTTTAGCCCAATTGATTTTCATTCTACAATTGAAACATTCTTATTTGGTTTTTACAAATAAAGAATTTAATAAATGTTTGGAAGTTTCGTTGATCCTGATGCAGTCAATAAGTTTCACGGTGGCTCAGTGGTTAGTACTTATGCCTCACTGCAAGAAGGTCACTGGTTTGAGTCCCGGCTGGGTCAGTTGGCATTTCTGTGTGGTTTACATGTTCTCCCCGTATTCGCGTGGGTTTCCTCCAGGTGCTCCGGTTTCCCTCACAGTCCAAAGACATGCGATATAGGTGAATTGAATAAACTATTATGGCCGTAGTGTATGAGTGTATGTGTGAATTAGTGTGTGTGGGTGTTTCCTAGTACCTGGAAGGGCATCCGCTGCATAAAACACATGCTGGAATAGTTGCGGTTCATTCCGCTGCGGCAACCTCTGAAATAGACTAAGCTGAAGGAAAATGAATGAATGAATGAATGAATAAATGCAATCAGATTGAAAACAATATAATGTGTTCCACTTTGAAGTAGTGGAATTCATTGTTAAAAAAAAACACTATACGTAAAGTGGTAATGAAACGAAAATTAAGATTGTTCTTTTTTTTTCATTATCATGACGTACATCCACTTGAATTGTATATAAAAAAATGTTTGGATTGTTTATATATGGGCGTTGCTAACAAAATAAAGGAAGATTGATGAATGGATGAATTCAGAGCAGAAACAAGATGCGCACGGATAGCCCCACCCTGAATTACTGATAGCCCCGCCCTAAAGGACTGATAGTTCTGCCCTAAATGACTAAAGCTGTGGTCACACTGGACTTTTCCCCCCATAGACTTCCATTCATACGCACGTGAATGCCTCAGACCAGAAACGCAGGGTCATGCGTCAGGTTTCGCATTTGGCTGCAGTGCAAAGTTCAAGCTTGGTGAACTCTGACCTGCAAAATTGCGTCACTTGACTGCGTGAGACCAATCCAAGATCATAACATGACCTCTCTGAACAGAAATTTAAAACATGGAGCAATCACTCGCTTTTTTAATGCGTAATCATCTTGTTTAATCCTGCCCCTTTTTGCAGTGCCGTACGACAGAATTTCGCACGCACAAACTCTAGTGTGACCAAAGCTTTATAGCCCCGGCCTAAGGGACTGATAGCTCTGCCCTAAATGACTAATAGCCCCACCATACAAAACTGATAGCTCTGCCCTAAGTGACTAATAGCCACGCCCTAAAGAACTGGTAGCTCTGGCCAAAATGAATAATAGCCCCGCCTTAAAGGACTGACAGTCTCGCCCTAAAGGAATGATAGCTCCGTCCTAAATGACTAATAGTCCTGGCCTAAAGGACTAATAGCCCTGCCTTAAATGACTGATAGTCCTGGCCTAAAGGACTAATAGCCCTGCCTTAAAGGGCTGATAGTCTCTCCCTAAAGGACTAATAGCTCCTCCTTAAAGGAATGAAAGCCACGCCCTAAAGGAATGATAGCTCCACCCCAAATTACTGATAGTCCCGCCCTAAAGGACTGATAGCTCCTACTTAAAAGGACTGAGAGCTCCGCCCTAAAGGAATGATAGCTCCACCCTAAATTACTGATAGTCCCATCCTAAAGGACTGATAGCTCCTCCTTAAAGGACTGATAGCCCCGCTCTAAAGGAATGATAGTTCCACCCCAATTACTGATAGTCCCGCCCTAAAGGACTGATAGTCTCACTCTAAATGCAAGTTCATGGTTTTCCGCATCAAATCCTTTGTGCCGACTCCCTATATGGAAATGGCGGAGAACTGAGAGGAGTAGATTGCCATTACAAAAGCCAATCGGAATTAAGCATTCAACAGCCCCGTAGTATGAATAATTTGAACCTAAAATCATTTATTCATTCATTTTCCTTGGGCTTAGTCCCTTATTTATCAGGGGTCACCACAGTGGAATGAACCACCAACTTTTCCTGCATATGTTTTACACAGTGGATGCCCTTTCAGCTGCAACCCAGTACTGGGAAACACCCATACACACTCATTCACACACACTCAAACACTGGCCAATTTAGTTTATTCATTTCACCTATAGTGCATGTGTTTGGACTGTGGGTGAAACCAAAACACCCATTCAACACAGGGAGAACATACCTTAAATTCAATGTTGGCATATAAAAGACTCATTAGCATTGACTTGGAAATCCAAATGACACATTTTGAAGAGTTCATCACATACATATACATATAGAAACAGATATAAGCTAAATTTGAGTAGCTTACATTGATGTTTTCAATATGTGCTGATGTGCACTTTGAGTTGCATCTTATGTGTGAAAAGTGCTATACAAACAAAAATGTATTATTAAAAATGTATTAAAAGCCCAAGGATGGAGCTATTCTGCTCTGCCCGCTCTCACACTGTCGTCCGAGAGAGAGATCAGCTGTGCTTGAGAATGAGAATGTGCAAGACTTCAGGCAATAATAGTCTGCCCTGATAAACACCTTTATAAATAAACGTAGCAGCGGCTGACATTCACACTGGAGAGATACGCTCTGCCAAACGCTGGAGCCTTGTGCTTTGTCATGCCCATCAGAGAATGTGGGCAGCGGCGCTGGTCAGGCCTTCTGCTAGACACAGTATACTTTCCTGGCAAACTAAATCGCTCCCTGGAGCACATTAGAGGCTATTAAAGGAACATTATGTAAGATGGTGTTACAAACTTAAAGATGATTAGTTAAGGGGGAGGAGAGTAACATTAACTTTGGGTGAAACACACAACATCAACGAGCGAGGGACAAAATTCCTGACTAACTAAATGCAATAGTGTTTTTTATTTACAAAAGATAGTAATAATAAGTGCATATATATATATATATATATATATATGCATATATATATATATATATATATATATATATATATATATATATTAGGGCTGTCAATTGATAAAAAAATACTAAATAATCACACCTTTTTTTGTGAGTAATCATGATTAATCACGAATAAAAATAATCCAAAATGCAGGCATTGCAAATATGGAAATTGGAAAATAATAATAATAATAATAATAATAATAATAATAAAGTATTAATTACAAACAATTGTATTCATTGTAAAGTTGTATTGCGAGTTGAGAACATTAACTATAAAGTAGAAACAATTTTGCTCAGTCCTCCTTAACATTTAGCCAGTTGCTAAGACAGTCCAGTCTATTGACATTATCAGGGCACAACACGCATGCACGCACACACACACACAGAGAGAGAGAGAGAGAGGGAGAGAGACAGCACGATACAGCGCACTCCCTTCTGGTGATGCAACCTTAGTTGTTTTATACTGAAACTTTCCTTCTAAAAGCGTGTCCTTGGTTTTATCCATATTTCTTTGCACATTAAACACACGCAGAGCTGGAGCAAGCTGAACTGGCTCTCTAGGCGAACGGCAATCATGCCGCCCGCCCTCAACTCGAAAGTGAAATAAAAAGTGACCGGTTCGCGGAGGAAAGAAAGGACCAGGAGGGAGGGGGGGGGTGTCGCGGATGAAAGTGAGAACCGGGGAGTACGCTCACTATTCTACGGCCGCCTAGGTCGCCTCTACGGACGCGCCGGCCCTGAACACACGTCGGCCACAACAGGAAATAAAAAAAACTGCAACTGCGTTAAATGCGTTAATTTTTTTTAACGCGTTAAATATTTCAAATTAATCTGGTGCGTTAACGCGCTAATTTTGACAGCCCTAATATATATATATATATATATATATATATATATAAATAAAGAACAATAAATATTTACAAGAATATATGAGCAATTCCATGCAAATGTCAACCTTGCCATAAAAAAATTACGTTTTCAACAAAATACCGAAACCGCTTCTATGTTTTTTGTGTAAGCAAGTATTTTACAGTACTTTAGACATACTCAAAAATCTCTCCGTCAATGTTTTTAAACAATTTAAATTGATTTACCAAAGTCACACAAATGGCAATTTCACATCCATAACACAGAGGTGTCACGTCCATAACGAAGCTTTTTCTTCATAAATGCAAACATATTAAATCAAATCAAACCAATCATGTTTGTTTCATAGAGAGCCAACTCTTATCCTGTTGATTAGCATTATTTTTTGGAGGTTGTGCAGTTTAATTGACAGAATTTCTACTAAGCATGTTGTATACTGCAAACTCACAGACTTTTTTCGTCACATCCATAAAGCATGATCATTCTCCTCATTAAAAGTATAAAACATGTTCATAGATTGATATTTTTCTGATCTTTTATCTTTGTGGTCAATAGTTTTGGAAAATAGAAACAGAAGTTTCAATATAATGTTAACATATACTTTCTATATGAATTTGTTTTGAGTTTTTACTGCAAATGTCACATCCATAACGCTGGAACTGCTGATATTGAAAATCACAGACAACAAACGGAACACAAAGAGGTAGATAGGAGAGATGAGACGCGGGCGGCATCCAAACAATAGAAGTAAATAAAACAAAACAAGCTATTCTATTGGCCCAACCTCTACCCTAACTATCCAAAAAGAAAAATATATCAATATTGAAAAGAAAGTCTCTGACGCACTACCTTACCTACACTGTAAAAAATGCAGGGTTCCACACAATTCATTCATGTTGTCCCAACACTTTTAAGAAATTTATGTGGATTGAGCATAAAAAATTAAGTTGTCCCAATGACATCTCAAGAATTGTGTTCTTTCAGCTCATTTTAAATAAGTAGTTTGAAAAACTATATTTTTGAGTGTGAATATATGTTGAGTGTATACCAAGATATAATATAAACAAAAGTACAGTGGGTGGAGCACGCCCCTTACCTAGTGTGTCTAACAAAAGTGATATTGAAAGCCTACGTTTGCACAATGTATGTCGCGCGACATTCTTACCTGTCCCACTCTCTGATGAGTTTCGATTTCTGCAACATTCGGGCGGTAGGGTCAGAATTTGACGTCAACACCATGAAAGCATGAATCCATTCTGCCTTGTATCAATGGTTCAGGCTGGTGATGGTGGTGTAATAGTGTGGGGGATTTTTTTTTGGCACACTTTGGGCTCATTAGTACCAACTGAGCATCGTTTCAACGCCACAGCCTACCTGTGTATTGTTGCTGACCGTGCCCGTCCTTTTATGACCACAGTGTACCCATCTTCTGATGCGTGAATCTCAGACTGGTTTCTTGAACATGACAATGAGCTTACTGTACTCAAATGGCATCCACAGTCCCCAGATCTCAATCCAATAGAGCACCTTTGAGATGTGGTAGAATGGTAGATTTGCATCATGGATGTGCAGCCGACAAATCTGCTGCAACTGCATGATGCTCTCATGTCAATATTTTTCAGTGTACCTTGTTGAATATATGCCATGAAGGATTAAGGCAAAAGGGGGTTCAACCCGGTACTAGTAAGGTGTACCTAATAAAGTGGCCGGCGAGTAAGAAAAAAAAAAAAAATATATATATATATATATCCATAACTATCCATAATATATATATATCCATAACTATCCATAATATATATATA
>CAIGQZ010002445.1:3941151-3974553 GCA_903798205.1 Danio tinwini | reverse complement strand
AAAATATATAGAAATTATATAGAAAAAGAAATATACATTTACAAAATAGATGGCATATTTTCATGTGAACGTGAAGTCAAGGAAAACTCTTATGCCTTTGAATCCATCCAGTTTCCAAATGTAGCTAATGTTGGAAGTTTCCATCTGTGCTTTTTTTTTCTTCCTGTGAGCACTTGATAACATGTTGATAAAAAGATTTGCAGTCTAACTTTAGAGGATATTACTGGAAGAATAAGCACCGAAGGAGGAACGTTTCAAGGTTATGACGCAATACTTTACACAGGACCTTGACCATGCTTGACCTTTTTTTTCTCCCTTAACATTTATATCTATACCTCTCTATCTGCATGTCTGTCTATTTGTCTGGAGGAATAAGGGATCAGTTAAGTGTTATTAATTTGTTTAATATTTTATTTGATTATTTGATAATTTGTTCTGTTGTTATTTTTTTTAATAAATGCTGTTCAATTACAAAAGAATACACCAAAAATGGTTTCCACAAGAGTAAACACCTGAAATACAGTAAAAATATCAATGATTTTCAACAGTAAGAAAGTTTTTACCTTCACATTTTACCTTATTTTTATTGACATATTACATTATTTTGATCCCTTAATGCTATTCGAAAGTGTGACGGCCCATTCACACAACGTCAGCATCAACGCTTCCCATTCACTTTGAATTGGTGACGTCAAGCGTTACCGAACTGAATTGTGGGTCCGTCTGCGCCGCTTCAGTGGGTTGTTGCTAGATCAGATATGGTTGCGGCTGGAACTTAACAAGAATTTTTTAGATTATTTATAAAATTTCCCATTTATTGTATATTATTACCATCTACCCCCACCCCAACCCTAAACCCAACCGTCACAGTACCGTAATGTAATGAAGTTACGGCCACCTGGCCGCCGGGAAGAAGGAGGCGGAGAACCGTCGAACTTTATATAAATATTTATTAATAAAAGGGACGGCAGCTCCTCACAGAGACTGCCGTCAAACTGGAAGCAAAAGTAATATGTCCGGGCCCGGTCCTCTCTCTCTGTCCTCTGCCATCGTTCCTCCTCTTATAGTTCAGAGCTCCTTCCGTGGGATTGAAGGCAGGTGTGCGCCACAGGTGTATCTCATCTGTGGCGGGCCTCGTTTTGCTCCCACGGCTCTCGGCCACGCCCCCTCGCCACACGTAACAATAGTAGTTGTACTGAGTATTATTTATGCTATCGGTTAAATTACCCAATAAATTGTATTTTTTAACACCTACCCCTATCCCAACCCTAAACTCAACCATCATAGTACTGTAAAAATATGATTATTGTTATACAGTGTCATAAAAAAATTCTGCTATATTAATGTGCATATCGCACTCCCGGCCGGCCGCGTATCTGATCTAGACTTTACCGCTTCAGTGCCATTGCTCTCTGCAGAAATTGGGACTTTCTCAACTTTTCAAGTGCCAACAGAAACATCAGCCAATCAGATCGATCTATGCAAATAAACCAGCTCAGACAGTAGCTGATTGCTGACTAATTTCATTGGCTGATGCTGCTATGATGATCGCGTCAGCCTCAACTTCAAACACACTCTCTGTCAAGTGTTGACGGTGAAGCCTCGTGTGAATGAGGCGTAAATAAACAGAAAACATCAATGAATTCTGCTGTTATGGTTAACTTTTAATAACCTTTTATTCTTTTAAAACAGGGTATGATTTCTGAATGATCATGCAAACACCATATGGCTGAAAAAAATAAAGACAGCTTTTCTTTTGCGAGTGTTTTACACCTCAGCCTTTCTATATCTTGTTATCCTCCAAAGAGCACGTGTGTGTACTCTTTAATACATTTTTATTTTGGCTGAAGGATGCAGAAATCATATCATCCGCAGACCTAGCCATAACCATCCACAGCTTAGCGATTTCTTTCTTATAGCCGAACAAGGATGAATGTCTTGTTTAGTCTCATTGAAGATAACAGTAAAACGTGCTGCAGCTAATCTGTGTTCCTTCAGTTTAATGATGCACTAAAACATTCGTTCAAATCAGTGTCTTTCTCTGCCACTTTCATTGAAATGTCAAGATTTCAAGCATGAAATGTATATAACGACATTTCAGCATTATTACTGAATGAGTGAATGATGGGTTGAAATATAACGTTATTATTGGTTAAATATCTACAGCGGAACAAACATTAAATTAATACACATTGATGTAAAATCTTCACAAAATGTTGACTGCATTTTACAAATTTTTAAATAATGTTATGTTGTAATTTTTAATCACACTTGCTAACAGACACACAACGTCATAAGACGTTAGTATTAGGTTAGATTTAGGTTGCCAGCATCTAAGTACAATGTTATTTTGATGGCCAATAATGACGTTGATATTTTGTTGATTTTAGGTTGTGTTGGAAAGTGACCAAAATTCTACATCGAGCCAACATCTTTAAATGGGTGGTCCACTACAATATCATATTTGAAACTTTAGTTGATGTGTAATGTAGCTGTGTGAACATAAACAACATCTCTGAAAGTAAGACGCTCAAAGTTCAATGCAAAGGGAGACATTGGCTTTTACAGAGTTAGCTTAACAAACAGCGAACAAATTTGGGGACTACAAAAAATATATATCCGGGCTAGTGAGATCACAATCACTTTCAGTTACGCACATTCACCATGTGCACACACCCTGCACAGTGAAGGAGCGTAACCAGAGGCGCTGTAATGTTATAGCAGAGGAAGCTAAAATGCCATCCAAGCGCTGCTATTTCCACAGAGCTTCTTCTGTTTCTGTATTTAGGCTTCCAAAGGACACGACACAAAGAGAGAAGTGCTTACAATTAAATTTTTATGTTCCAGAGAATTATACAAAATATATAACTAGCGTTTGACAAAGGACAGCTTCCAGAATCTCTCTCAGTTCAGTGCTGGATTCGGCTAAAAACCCCTCAAAGAAGGAGCAGCTCAAAGCAGAATAGACAAAGCTGATTGTGATCCACAACCTGTAAGTGTTTTATTTGTGAAAATTGATCTATTACATGCATACATGTTTCTAGCGTTAACAATATGTGGTAGGGAGGACGTAAACAAGGATGTAAACAATGGGAAATGCTGTTTGGCGCCACTAACAATTTAGCTACAAATTCATATTTATCAGTCAAACCGCTGTAAACAACCACACTCTTCAGCAGCGCTGCAGTGTCTCTCTATGTGGTTGCTTACCCTTCATTCTACATCTCAAATAATGAACTCGCAAAAGATATGTGAACGTTTCATATTACTTATACATGCTTATAACCCCAATATATGTGAAAGACACTTGTCAGATTTTATTTTAGAGAGCAGGAGTGAGGTTCAGCTGTGTGCTCTTCATTTTCTGTCTGATTCAGGCAACCATCGCTGCTCTGACTGACTGTTTACAGAACGCAAATGTGCATGCTTGTAGGAGCGTGACGTGGTGACGTGGAGCTGATCTGCTAATCACAGCACATTATGTTAGCTGACCAATCAGAGGCTCTTGAGGGCGGGCCTTTCAGAGGAACAAGGAAATATGACAGTCGTTTTCATGTTAGCTGAGTAGCTGTATATAATCAAAGTAAGATATATGAAACAAGTGATAGCATCAGCACATATATCTTTGCATCCCTAACACAACCAAGCCTTAAAAATACACTCTGGACCACCCCTTTAAACCAACATCATATAGACGTCAAATACTGACATTTATTCGTCAGGTATGGCAACCAAAAACCAATGTCTGATAGACGTCATAGTGGTAACATCTACACAAAGTCAGGCTGTAACATCATTCAACGTTGATATTTGGTTGATTTTAGGTTGCGTAATTAAAATGCAGTGTCTGTCCGACAATGGACATTGACGTCAGCCTGACGTTGTGTTCTGACATCAACCCGATTTTGATTTCCAAACAAAATGCAACGTCCCACGACATTGGGGTACAACGTCAATCTGACGTCATGTTGACGTCTTGTGCCTTGTGTTTTTTTCTGCCATGTTTTGGCATTTAACTGGCATGTTTTATCATGTAATGTAACAAAAGCAAGTAATGTGATATTATTATTGTGACAATTTTCATAATGTAATATATTTCTTAAAATGTAATAAAATATTGATCTCATATTATAAGAATAATTGATACATTATGAAAAACATTAAATTATAAACTCACCAAAAATAGTAACATTGTCATATCTGTAATAACCCAGCAGGCACAGGGCGTCAACATGACGTCAGATTGACCTTGTACCCCAAAGTTGTGGGACGTTGCATGTTGTTTAAAAAATGAAAATTGGGTTGATGTCAGAACCCAACATCAGGCCGACTTTAATGTCCAATGTCGGACAGACGTTGCATTTTGGTTACCAAGGCAACCTAAAAACTACCAAACATCAACGTCTAATGATGTTACAGCTTGACATTGTGTGGATGTTACCACTATGACGTCTATCAGACGTTGAATTTTGGTTGCCATACGTGTCGAATAAATGTCAGTATTTGACGTCAATGTGACATTGGTTTAAGATGTTGGCTCAACGTTGGATTTTAATCACTTTCCAACACAACCTTTTAAAAAAAAATCAAACATTTAAACATTTGTTTAAACTACCTATGAAAAGCACCAAATTTAAATATGCGTGCAATAATAATAATAATAATAACTAGAAATGTACTTTATTCTGGATAAAATGTGAGCGGCGCAACATCAATATCTGCTTCAGAACATCATAGAGACATAGTGCTTAGTCAAAGGCTCTAAATAGTAAAAATGTTCATGCTAATTGTGTTAACATCATACTAGCTACATGCATCATTTTAGCAACATGCTTATCTAAAAAGCATCATGAAAGCAATATGCTGCTGGGTATACTTGAAGGGGAAATTCCCCATTGAGTTTACGTTTTTAATTGTTGCTTTTATTTCCCGCGCACATAACACAGTAAGAAATGCGAAATCAATGACAAGGGAATAAACTTAATAATTTGTGACTCAACAAAACAGACCACAAAGCTGCTAAGATCTTTAAATATATGAATAAAATTACAAATCACGATTGTGATGTAATATTTGTTTATTTAATATATTGAACATTACATTGTAAGCACTGTTTTTAAATGATGTGCTGTTATTACCCTATTATCTGTGCTTACATTATAGGTTGCCACAGTGTTTCTATAATGTAATACATTCCTCATACAATAACCTGTTACATTATGTGGAAAAAGGGTGGCACGTTGGCTCAGTGGTTAGCACTGTGGCCTCACAGCAAAAAGGTGGCTGGTTTGAGTCCCAGCTGGGCCAGTTTGCATTTCTGTGTAGAGTTTGCATGTTCTCCCCGTGTTGCCGTGTGTTTCCTCCAGGTGCTCCGGTTTCCCCCACAGTCCAACGACATGCGCCATAAGTGAATTAGATAAAATAAATTAGCTGTGGTGTATGAGTTTGAATGAGTGTCTATAGGTGTTTCCCAGTACTGGGTTGCAGCTGGATAGGCATATGCTGTGTAAAACATATGCAAGTTGAATGACTGAATTATGTGGAATTGTTTATTATTACATTAAACTATATAGGCTATTTTTATGTTATGATCTCAAGATTGTATTACATTCTGAGAAAATTATTACATTGTGAACTGTTAATCACAATTATAATGTAGTATTAGCAACGTTACGTTCGGTTTTTACATTACATGCAGTTATTACATTATGAATTGCTACAAGAGATCTATTAGCAAACATCTATGGCCATCCTCAAATCAGATTCCCCGCCACAGGGGGGAGCTATAACTTCACAAAGGCATAAATGCATCTATCTTGCATAAGATTCTCACATGAGTACTGCAAACTCTTCATTGGGCTTTTTGTAACATTGCATAAAATATTGGTGACATGCTTGGGATATAAAATGGTCATTGGCTGTAAAATAATCCAATCATTTTATATATTTGTGATAACAAAATGTATTGTTGAACATATATATATTTGCCAATAGCCAAAAATACACTATAGGTCAAAATGATTGATTTGCCAAAAATCGTTAGAACATTAAGTACACCTTGTTTTCCGTTCATTTACGGTTGTGAATTGCATTATGGGATGTTGATCTCTGCTCTGTCCACTGTTGATGTTGAAAATTCAACTCTACACTTTAGTAGTTTGAAATAATATAATGGTTTAGAAATAATATAGAGGAATAAGTCTGTAAAATAACCAAAAATGTACTGGCAGTTTATTGTAGCTGTTAAGTTTTTGCAACGTAATATACAACACCAATCCAGACAATATTTCACTTTAACCCTTTAACTGCCCCACCAAGAAAAGAAAAAAAAGGATTGCATTTCTTGACTCCTAATGTCGCTAGTTAACACACTCAATGCATTTTTTTCAACACATCCCAAAATGTATAAAATATCAACCTCTACCAAATGTTAGATGTGTTGATTTATGGTAAAAGTACTGAAATTAATCAGCCTGATCTCACGAGAAAACGTAAGTACTTTACATTTTGTCAGTTCAGTCAGAGGGGTCTGGATGCAGACCTTGTGCAGTGCAATCTGAGCTGCATCCAAGGCTTTTTAATGCGCTCACCTAACCCCACTCGTCACAGTGATGTACGTCACTCACTCTATTGAGTGCATTGTGTCTGACATTGCATCGCTGAGTGATGCAATCTCGGCTTGCATCATAAAGGCTGCATCCAGATTCTATTGAGTTTAGTGGCTAATTCGTACAAATTCATACGAGTTCAGTCAAATGACAATGTACGATTTTAAAAAGGAGGCGTGGCACCCAACCCCGCCCCTAATCCCAACCGTCATTGGGTGATGAGCAAATCGTAGTAAATTATACGAATTAGATCGTGCGAATTCATATGAATTAGCCACTAAATCAAAAAGTTACGAAGAGATTTGTCAGGCATGACAACTAAGGTCCAATGTCTGATTGACGTCATATTGATAACGTCCACACAATGTCAAGCTGTAACATCATTTGGTTGATTTTAGGTTGGATGTTGGACATTGATGTCTGCCTGACATTGGGTTTTGATGTTAAAAGGGTGGTCCAGAGTGTATTTGGTTGTGTATTGGTTGTGTTTATAAGATTGTGAAGCAATCATGCTTCATTTGTAAAAGAAATCACGTTTTTTTTTTTATTTATCTGACTTTGATTACATACAGTTACTCTGCAAACATGCAAACGAATGTCATATTTCCTAGTTCCTCTGAAAGGCCCGCCCTCAAGAGGCTCTGATTCATAAATTAGCTTCATGTCAGTAGAAAAAACATCACGCCCCTACAAGCATGCACTTAAGCACTGTGTCAACACTGTCAGCCAGAGCAGCTGTTAGTCGTATTAGTTTGTGCCTGAATCAGACAGAAAAATGAAGAGAACACAGCTGAACCTCACGCCTGCTCTCTAAAATAAACTCTGACAAGTGTCTTTCACATATTTATAAGCATGTGTAAGTAATATGTAGGCCCACATGGGATCTGTGCGAGCAGAATTCTGCAGATTTTCCACAGAATTCCGCAGATTTTTAGCCCATTATTAATTCAGCTTATTTACTTGAGTAAATGTGTGTAAATCTATATTTATTCAGTTTTTAAATTAACTACAGTAATATTATTCACTAAAATTAAAATGTTCATCTGATTTATGTACAATGCAGTTTGTACAGTAATATTTTCTGTGTTTTAGTAGATATATTATATGAGAGACTTGCTTCGTTTACCAAATAAAGAGAATCTAATTGGATTTGCATTTTAAACAATAAATAAAAGTTAAAAAGGTATTATTTTTTATTTAAAATATTAAGGCTTTAGTTATGAGACTCCCAAAATAATTCCACAGAAATCCGCAGATTTTTACCAAAATTCTCAGCAAAAATAGCAAGATTCCATCTGGCCCTAGTAATATGAAACGTTCGCATATCTTTTGCGAGTTCATTTGAGATATAGAATGTAGGGAAAGCGTCCGCATTTCCACACTGCAGCACTGCTGAAAATTGTGGCTGTTTACATCGGTTTGACTGATAAATATGAGTTTGTGATTGTAATTGTAATGTCTAAATTGTTAGCGGTGTCCAACAGCACTTCCTGTTATTTACATCCTTGTTACAACATACCATTAAAGCTATAAACATGTATGCATGTAATAGATCAATTTTAACAAATAAAAACACTTACAGGTTGTGGATCACAATCCACAGCTTCGTCTATTATGGTTGGAGCTGCTCCTTCTTTGAGGAGTTTTTAGCCGAATCCAGCACTAAACAGAGAGATTCTGGAAGCTATCCTTTGTCAAATGCTAGCTATATATATTTTTATAATTCTCTGGAACATGATTCAAATTAAACTGTAAGCACTTCTCTCTTTGTGTCGTGTCCTTTGGAAGCCCAAATAAAGAAACAGAAGAAGCTCTATGGAAATAGCAGCATTTGGATGGCATTTTAGCTTTCTCTGCTATAATATTACAGCACCTCTGGCCACGCCCTGCGCGTAATCTGAAGCGTTCGTGATCTCACTAACCCGTATGTACTTTTTTGTAGTCCCAAAACTTCATACGCTGTTGGCTTTGCTAAGCTAACTCTGTAAAAGCCAATATCTGCCTTTGCATTGAACTTTGAGCGTCTTACATTCAGAAATGTTGTTTACATTACGCATCAACTAAAGTCTTAAATATCATATCGTATAGTCGACCCTCCCATTAACCCAACTTTTATTTCCAAACAAACTGCAACATCCACACAACGTTGGGAAACAACGTCAATCTGACTTCATGTTGATGCTATGCGCCTGCTGGGTTAACTTGATGTTTTTAAGTCTGTTTAATTGGTAAGTTGGACTGGCGTGTAAAGTTAATTTCATTTAACTTAAAAAAGTTTAAAGCAGGAACACATTTTTACAGCGTACAGTTTTCTCCCATTACACTATAAAAAATGTTGGGTTCCACACAATCGGATTGTGTTGGGACAGCATGAAGAAATCAATTTAACTCTAGTTTTTACTAATTTTAAATGGATTGAATATAAAACAATTAAGTTGTCAGGAAAAAAACCCCTCAAGAATGGTGTTGATTCTGCTCATTTTAAATAAGTAGTTTGAACAAAAAGCTAACATTATTATTTGACTGTACAAAAGAAAATCAGGTTGCGAAAGAAAAGCTAATTGTGAACGGCGTGTGGTGTTGACATTTATCCAGGCCAGGCTCTGACTTTTACATGGCTCCTGGAGCATGCGGACACCTGTTAGGGTCACCGGGCGTATTTCAGAGCGGGTGTGTGGGCTCTTTTCTGACATGCTGTGAGGTCCTGCCAACTGATTTTAATGGCTGCTCTGTAAGTGGCTAAGCTTGTGTGGGCAAGCACTGTTGTGTGTGTGGTAAAACAGAGAGAAACACTTAGGTCATAAGTTTAAATGAGGACACTGCAAGCTTTTGACCTGTGTCATCTGTGTCTACGTTTACCATGTCATGGTCTAGAGTTATTTAACTCTTATTTGAAAACCATTAAGATGCTAATTCTGCAATGCACAATGCACAGAAAATAACAGTTTTGTTCATGAAACTCACAGCTGAAGTCTGAATTATTAGCCCCCACAAAATTTTCCCCAATAAAATTTCAAAGTATCAATTCATATGAATTCCCCAATTTCTGATTAGTGGAGAGATTTTTTCAACATATTTCTAAGCATAATATTTTTAATAACTCATTTCTAATAACTGAATTATTTTATTTTTGCCATGATAACAGCACATAATATATCACTAGATATTTTTCAAGACACTTCTATACAGCTTAAAGTGACATTTAAAGGCTTAACTATGTTAATTAGGCAAGTCATTGTATAACAGTGGTTTGTTCTGTAGACTATCGAAAAAAAATATCACTTAATGGGGCTAAAATATTTGCCTTGAAATAGTTGAAAAATAAAAATAAAACCTCCAACTTATTCAGCATGTGTTTTACACAGCGGATGCCCTTCCAGCTGCAACCCATCACTAGGAAACATCCATTCATTCACACACATCCACTATGGACAATTTAGCTTACCCAATTCACCTGTACATGTCTTTGGACTTGTGGGGGAAACCGGAGCACAGGGAGGAAACCCATGCCAACACAAAGAGAACATGTAAACTCCACAAAGAAATGCCAACTGAGACTTAAACCAGCGACCTTTATTTAGATTGTGATGTCAGGTGATTAAAATTCAATGTCTAGTCAGCGTCTAAGGACAACATTATTTTGATGTCCAATAACGACATCAAATTATGTTGATATTTTGTTGATTTTAGGTTGTGTTGGAAAGTGACTAAAATCGAACGTCGAGCCAACATCTTAAACCAACATCATATTGACATCAAATACTGACATTTATTCATCAGGTTTGGCAACCAAAACCCAACACCTAATAGATGTCATAGTGGTAACATCCACACAACGTCAAGCTGTAACATCATTAGACGGTAATATTCGGTTAATTTTAGGTTAAATTTTATGATTTTTATTTCCAAACAAAATGCAACGTCACCATGATGTTGGGATACAACGATCTGACTTTTTCCTGTGTCTGCTGGGAAAACAAATAAGACTTTCCACAGAAGAAAAAACGTTATAGGAAATAAAAAACGTTATAGGAAATACTATGAAAAATTCCTTGCTCTCTTAGGGGCCGATCACACTAAACACAATTTTTTGCGTTGAGAGGCGCCTTTTTAAAATGATACTAATGGCCGCAAGCGTTTTGTGCGCTGCTTATTTACCCTGGGGGCCTCACGTTTTAATCGCCTACTGCGTCTTGTGCTTTAGCCGTTGCGTGCTGTGTGCTCGCAGTTGAAAAAATAAAGTAAACTCTGAGCAGAAAAAGCGTGTTACGTCACTCGCGTCTCTTTCATTGTCCAATCAAATGAAAGCAGAGGCGGTGTTTCCATTGAGGTGACTGCAGTGTTAAGGTGCATCCCAAATCGTATTCTTATTCACTATTCTACGATATTTTGTAGTATAAATAGTGTAAGTAGTGCGTTCACACTGAAAACTCTAAAAATAATAAGTGCACTTTAAATACCCGGATGATGCACTCATTCAACCGGTAAATAAAGTGTGTAATGATGGACACATCACGCACTTAACGACCGCAGCTTTTCTCACGTAGCGGAAGGGGAGGAGCTATCGGGCGCAAATGTTGGATAACTTTTTTTATTTTGGATTGTGAAAGCAAAATTCTCCTACAAGAGTGATTACAGCGCCTCCCAATGGGGAATGCGGTTATACTCATGGCAGGTATTATTTGGTAGTTTGGTCATTTATTTAATTAATTTGGCAACCGTCAAACATCATCAGGGAAACAGTTTAAATTTCCGCTTAGTAAAACAACATTTTAGTGTTTCATTTGGGAGACACTACATTAATATACCATACTGTTGAGTGTGTAAGTACGCCATTTGGGACGCACATTTTGTGTTGACTATGAAGACATTTGAAGATGGAGGAGAGACTTGTGGTTGCTGTTTTGAGTTATTTGTTATGAATTTCACAAAATCTCACAAATCTTAAATTTCACAATATTATTAAATATTAAAATAATACCAATATCAACATCAACACTCCCGTGCGATACCCAGCTGATTCAGTCGTTGCCTGGTGACATAAAAAGCCCACTGCACTTCTTTTTTTCTTGTCAGCAAAATAGGCAGTGTGGTGCACCTTGCTTTTTTGGAACGTAAAAGCATGTTTAGTGTGATCGGCCCCTCTTTACATTTGGGAAATATTTGAAAAAGAATCGAAAATTCATAGGAGGGCTAACAATTTTGACTTCAGCCGTACATGTTCATTTAAAACAAGTTTTTTCATAATATTTTTTTTCCAGACCTTGAGTGATGTGAAGTGACGCTGAGAACTGATCTAAACGCAGGTTTATTGAGCATGGTCAGGCAAGCAATGGTCAACACATTGGCAAACAGATTCAGGCAAATCCAGGTTCATGGTTAAATAAACAGGCAGAAGGCCAACAAGGCTTGCAGCATACAACATAAACAAAACAAAGCAAGGGTCAAAAACACAGCAAGGCAAGGAAAACGCATCGGAATCTTCACTGAACAGTACAAGTAGGGATGGCTGACGTGAAACACAGTGTCGAGATCCCGAAGGGCAAGTGTTTAGAAACACTGCACCGAAGCATCCGAAACACCCAGGTCACATGACTAAAGTGTTTTGAAACACTTGGTCACATGACTAAAGCGATTCAAAGCTTCGATATGTTCAGAAGCGTTTCGAGACCTTGTGAATATGCATTTAACTGACAGGGTCAGAAAAACACTTCTGTCTCATATGGCTAAGTGGACCGTACATGTGCATGTTGTTATTGTGCTTCAAATGACTTCTGGGTTTGAATCCCGACTTGTACAAATACTCCAAAATCATGATTTTATGTATTTTAATCATGTTACTGTTTTATGTTGTAGTCTAGATAGGATACAGCTGCTGATATGCCATCCATTTTGCATCATTTTTATAACACTGTAAAACAAAAATTAATATTTTACAGTACTGTGATGGTTGGGTTTAGATTTTGGGTAGACATTCATAAAATACAATAAATGGGAAATTTAATGAACAATATTGTTAACTTCTGGCCATAGGCAACGCAGTGGCGCAGTAAGTAGTGCTCTTGCCTCATAGCAAGGTCGCTGGTTCGAGCCTTGGCTGGGTCAGTTGGCATTTCTGTGTGGAGTTTGCATGGTCTGCCTGCGTTCACGTGGGTTTCCTCCGGGTGCTCCGGTTTCCCCCACAGTCCAAAGACATGCGGTACAGGTGAATTGGGTTGGCTAAATTGTCCGTAGTGTATAAGTGTGTATGGATGTTTCCCAGAGATAGGTTGCAGCTGGAAGGGCATCCGCTGCATAAAACATGTGCTGGATAAGTTGGCGGTTCATTCCGCTGTGGCGAGGCCAAATTAATAAAGGGACTAAGCCGAAAAGAAAATGAATGAATGAATGAATGAACTTCTGGCAACAACCGTGTCTGATCTAGCAACAACCCTGTTTTATGACCAAAACAAGACATATTTATTCACAAAGTGTTTCAAGAGTTCACACTTAGCTGATGATTGATAATAAAGCTTTTGTTTGGCATGCTGTCCCAGGAGAGAGCCCTGAGCTTGTAAGATCCTTGAGCCCTCGAGGTAGATCTCAATAAACTCCCCCGGCTTTTTCTAGCTGAATGATGGATATGGATGACTGAGGAGAGGAGTGCTTGCTTAGAGCTTGACTATGGTATCAATTTTGTGTGTTCAAATTACTTAGGGTGCGTGTTATTTGGACTGTGGGAGGAAACCAGGGAAAACCCACGCAAGCATGGGGAGAACAAGTAAAACACCACACAGAAATGTTGTCTGGTTTAGTAGGGACTTAAACCAGCTGCATTCTTGCTGTGAGGCAACAGTGATAATCACTGGGCCACCGTGTCACCCATCTAGGGAGGGAAAGTAGAGGTGGGGTTCTTCAAGATGAACATATTGAGATAAGAAAACTCTGGTTATTTATAGTGAGTTAAGCCGTGGTCACACTGGGCTTTTCTTCCCATAGACTTCCATTCATACACACGCGTATGCGTCAGACCGGAAACGCAGGGTCATGCCGAGTTTCGCAGGTTGCTACGGTGCAAAGTTCAAGCTTGGTGAACTCTGACCTGCGAAATCACATCACTTGACTGCGTGAGACCAACCCAGGATCATAACATGACCTCTCTGAACAGAAATTTAAAACATGGAGCAATCGCTCACTTTTTTTAATGTCTATTCATCTTGTTTAATCCCGCCCCTTTTCGCAGGCTGGATTGCTGGTGATTGTGACTCCTTGGATATTAATAAAAATGCAGATTTGGTCCTTTTATTTGAGACATTGAGAGCCCCTGTTCTAAACCAATTCTTAAGAGGCTGTGGGTAGCATTTGTCAAGACATGCAAAGACAAAAAAGTAAAGGATATGTGGTCAACCACACATTCTTATGGTAAATCTGAGTGAGGCTTTTGTGTACAAAACCTCAACATCATTACAATGCTATGGTATGCACAACGGTAACAGTTTGCCTTAGCAATCTCAACTAATTAAACATTTTAGCACATGAAAGAGTGCATGTTCTGGTAATCAGTCTGGCGCTTTGGTTTTGCTTGCACGATTTTCCTCATTACACTACATTTTCCCATTCTTTATTTAAAATGGGCGGCACTATATTGGTAACCATGCAGTTATGTCTAAATGTGTCCATGCATATTTGCGTGGGCGGCTTTTGTTGATTACAAGAAAAAGCCCAAAACATGCAATGGGCAAATTCATGCTTTTCAGAGGTTAATGAAGGGTTGAAAGCACAGAGAAAGGCGAAGCTGTCATCTGCAATGCTCAACAACCTCAAGCGCACCAAATTTGCTCACTTTCTCTTTATGTAATGCTCCTATAAAAGCATAGTCTGTGAGAGACAGCAATTATGGAAAAATCGCCATGTGATTATGACTTTCAGCAGAATGCCTCATGGCTGCCAGTAGATTAAGGCAAACGGTATGATGCATTTGCCATGCTTTGCATGTCCTACATCTCCAGTTGGTCTTCTGACAAAGCCTCTATGACCTGAACTAGACGGGTTTTGTAATATTCATGTATCTTATTATAGTCCCAGAAGATGCTGAGTTGTACACACCACAATAAGTTGGTTAACCAAAGTATTTAGCAATATTGCTTCCCCATTGGAGCACAATGGTGACTCTGCACTTTAATAGCGACCTCAGTGCTGAAATAGTTTTTCATTTTCTCCATGAGGATTACAAGAAATTATTCAGTAAGATTAACCAGTCCGCAAACAAGCCGGATCAGAAAGCAAAATCATTTTCATACATTGCATTTTGTGTTGTTTTGGAGCAAAACATATTTCGAAATACACACTACCTGGCAAAAGTCTTGTTGCCTATCCAAGTTTTAGGAACAACAAATAACTTGACATTTAGATGATCATTTGGTATCAGAAATGGCTTATATGAAAGGCGAAGGCCTCTAGATTACGCTTATTTTACCTTAATAAAATATGATCATGCCTTGATTTTGAGTGATTTAATTAGGACAGTAAGGTCTGACTTTACCTAGACAAAAGGTCTGGTCATGGTGCAGTAGAAAAAGAATGAATATTGTGTATGACTATGCATGAGTTTGGAGGACTGCATCCATACATCTCTGCAATGACTCAAATCACTTATTAATAAAGTCATCTGGAATGGCAAAGAAAGCATTCTTGCAGGACTCCCAGAGTTCATCAAGATCCTTTGGATTCTTGCTAACAAGCTTACAAGGTTAACAAGGCAAGTTAGAAGTTAGAGTAATTAGGCAAGTCATTGTATAACGATGGCACCTATTTCACCCCTTTTTAAAGATGTAATATTAATATTATGGTTCTTCTGAGTGTGCCAGTTTAGGTTCAGTTAGAAACACAATTCAGATTTTTTTATTATGATGTGTTAAAAAGTGCCATTATGGGGGCGTGTACACAGTTTGTCATTTTAGGGGCGTGTTGCTTCACATGAAATTAAGTTTCGACTTCCCGTCCAACTTAACAAAGAGGCGGAGCCAAGAGCTCCCCCGCTGTGTGTATTGCAATAGACAGGCAGACAGAGAGAAGCAACATGAGAGTACCAGCATTCAGATGTACATGTACGACTCAGACACAGACCAAGCAGAGAGTACAAAATCATTTGTGTCTTTGTATAGTTTTACAGCCAACTGTGTGCTAGTTTAATGCTCCGAGCTTGTAGCCTACACAGAGACTAATAACCAAGCACACTGAATTAACTTTGACTGAAGGGCATCACACACCGGATGCACAGCGACACGGCGCTCACATGACAGTTGACAGTATCGCACACTTGCAGCGCCGGTGTGTGTCACCAGATAGAAACTTATGTTTAGAATTTAGAAATGCATGCCGCTGCGTAGCGCGAGGCTGCTTGTCGCCGAATGCCGCTTCTGGTGTAGGACCTGCTTGAGGCTATAACTAAAGGGCGTCATACACTGAATGCGTCGCTCAGAGCCACGACGCGGCACACCAGTCGCGCACATTTGCATGTTATTTAAAATGTAACTATTCAGATAACGCTCTGTGGTACGGCAGAAATATGAACCGTGTCCTGAGCAGCGCCAGCACGTCCATAGAGGCAATCTAGGCGGCAGAATAGTGAGCGAACGTGAGGCAACATGCTCGCACTTTCCAGCTGCACCTAGTTAAGATGACAGGGAGCTTCTGTGACCGCGGGAAATGCAAACCGCTGTAGTTTATGGAAGACCCAATGAGCCTTGAATCTAAAAATAAAGCAAGGGTGTTTCTTTGGTGACGTCGCTTTGACTCACACTCTGAAAATGGCGGACGTGGAAACAAACTGAGCATATGGTAATGCACACCTGTCAATCAATATTGGGTGGGCGGGGGGACCGCACTCCTACGTCAAGTTGCGGTCGATCTCAAAACCGATCCAATTGGTCCACCGTTTTTATGTTGTTAAATTGAAAAAAAGGACTGAGTGTGTTTATATCACCCCAATATGACGGACTATACACTATACCTACACATATATCTGTCCGAACAGCTTGAAAAGTAGATTTTTTACCATAGGTGCCCTTTAAGGGGCTAATAATATTGACCTTAAATTGCTTTTATTCTAGCCGAAATAAAACAAATTAGACTTTCTCCAGAAGAAAAAATACAAGAAATACTGTTAAAAAAATTCTTTGCTCTGTTTAACATAATTTGGGAAATATTTAAAAAATAATAATATGAGGGCGGATAATTTTGACTTCAACTGTACTTGATAAATGTTTCCACTAGAGTTTATTCATGGTTTTAAAACAAGAAAAAAGGTATGTTATAATTGCACTTATTTATAATGCACATTTCATGATTTGATGTCCAATCAGCATCTTTTTGTTTGCCTGTAATACCTCAAAAAGGAAGTGACAACAGTTATACAGCAGACATTTGTGATGTCCTCAGTGTTTATATGGCACATGAGAAGGAATAAGAATTGTACAATAAATCTGATCATTATTTGAGGTGAACTGGGGTGTATACTGAGAAGTATCCACAGTGTTCCCCTATTTAAAATTCTCCTCACAGATGGCGTTGTGTACTTAAGGGGAATCTCTGTTTGCATCCATTGGTACAAAATCCTCTCTACTGAAATTGCTTGGTGATGTGTGGCCCAAAGCAAACATTGCTAATGGAAGTAATCTGTCAATATAACATTTGCTTTTGCGTGTTCATCCCCCTAAGCAACGCTGTCTGAGTCAGCAGTGTCCGGTAACCTGACGTATTTGGACAATAATTATAGCAGAATTTTTTTTTTAGATTTCCCAAATGATGTTTAACAGAGCAAGGAAATTTTCACAGTATTTTCTAAAATATTTGTTCCTCTGGAAAAAGTATTTTTTTCCAGCTAAAACAAAAGCAGTTCTTTAATGTTTTTAAAATCCATTTTAAGGTCAATATTATTAACCCCCTTAAGCAATATTTTTTTCGATAGTCTACAGAACAAACCATAATTATACAATGACTTGCCTAATAACCTTAACTTGCCTAATTAAGCACTTTAAGAGCTCTATTTTTACAATCTAGTCTACAGCGAATGAAGAGTGTGTCTGAATCCACTTTTGCTATTTTAAGGAATGGTCCATGGTCTAACAGGGTTGTGCTTATTCTCTTAATGAGTTGTGGGTGTGTTTTGAGCATAACATGCATTAAACCAATCAGAGTCTCATCTCCCATTCCCTTTAAGAGTCAGTTTCTTTTCACTCTTTACTCTTTTACTTTCATGGATAAGGAAACGATGTTGCACTCTTTCCACTGAAGACATCTATTAGCCTACATATTTAATTTCGTTTGTTAATCGCAAACATTTTTTCTAAATTCAGTTCTAATTTCCAGCAAATGAATAAATGAACAATAATAATGAAGTGTGGTGAAAAAGTGTGAGTTATATCCAAACCTATTCCTATGCCCCATATTAGGGGTGTAACGGATCACGGTTGATCTGTGATCCGTATAGATCACAACCCTAATAACTTTTTTGAACTTGTAGGTTAATCCAACATTTATATCAATTGCAGAGAGATCGCCTCCAGCGTCATTCAAATCATGTGTATGAAAGCATTTTGGCTTCCCTGTAAAATACAATGATGACGAAAAAAGTTGTGGTGGGACCTAAATGCTTTCTTAGGTTATTAATTAAAGGTGTTTTCTGTGACTGTTTGTTTAGCCTGCATTCATGCATTCAGTGTAAAGCTGCACAATTAAACATGAATGATAAATGATGGTGATTTGCATATGTTTATTAATCCTTTGAAGCACCGCATTCAGATCTGCGTTTGATCGAGAGAGATTTATAGTTTCGATATAAACGCTGATGTTTATGATAAAGATTAAAATCACCGTTTAATGGAACTTGATGCTGGTGAAAGTTGTAGCAATTACATTGTGTAACCAATGGGTGGCGACAAACAGCCATCAAAATTAAGTCACTGAATAGGTTTTCAGAAATGATCCACCTATAATGAAACATGAAGGTTTGTGTGTGAACTGTTGAATAATAATTAATTGAAAATAAATATGATCTGTTGTAGAAGATGTTAGATTTCTGTTTAGCAATTATCAGAAACAGTTGTTAAGATCATTTTTCATATTGAAGATTTTCCTTTTTTTCAGCTGTTCTTTCTTGATTTTTATTTTTTATTAAAAATGTCAGGTTCTCAGTTCTGTTTGTTAAACCAATGTTTTTTGCAGTGATATTTTTGTATGTCTCCTCTCTTTTTTGCTGATCAGAAAAATGGTCCCATCCGTTACTCAAAATCAGTAATGTGGTCCGAACCGTGAGATTTGTGATCCGTTTCGCCACTTCCCCATATGGTGATGCATATGTCTCCAAACCCGATAGGTGGACAAATCTAAACTTGTTTTTATTAAAACAAATATAAATATGCATATAATAAATATTACTGATAATAATAATAACAACATTATAGAAATGCAAATTGTTATGAACAAACTAAAAAAAAGCTCTGAAGTATAGAGGTAGTGTTTTTTTATATTTATGTAAAAAATTATCATTTTTAAGATTTTAATCCTTTAATTGTTTTCACATGTAAAGATATTTGTATATTGATGTACATCCTGTGTGTATTAAGAAATGTGTAAACGTTTGGACCTGCATAGGTGCATAACTAATGCCTCTGTGCTGGACTTTAGAGCAGCTTTTAGTTAGACAATAGTGCAGTCTATTTCAGTTTTAGCAATGCACCTTAACACATTTCCTTTTTAGACCAGCACACCCATGAGTCCACAAAGTGGCGCAAATATATTTGCTATTTAAACAGCGGGGCTGAAAACAGTAAAATTACTGTTGCGCTGGTCTGAAAATAGTAACACACCACGTCTTGCGCCTTATTGCGCTGGGTACATAATAGGGCCCTAAATGTCACTTTAAGCTGATTAATAGCAACCTGAATAATATCTAGTCAAATATTATGTGCTGTCATCATGGCAAAGATAAACAAAATCAGTTGTTAGAGATTAGTTATTAAAACTATTATGATTACAAATGTGTTAAAAAAAACTCTCTCTATTAAACTAAAATTTGAGAAAAGATATACAGGAGGGCTAATAATTCTGACTTCAACTGTATATGTAGTGATATGTTCAGCTACGTTCATAATAATCAGTATTTTGAACTATATTTCTGTGGATTAGTGGATTAGGAAGTAGTAGCCTGCGTAAATAAATGCATCTTCCTATTTGTTCTTTGGACCTTTTTATTATTCATAGTTGATTGATCAGTGAACCAGAGGGTTACTACTACTCTAATTACTATTGATCTCATTTCAAAAGCATGAAGGCGTATCTCCTCCAAGAACACATTATCCAGAATTTTCCAGTGAATCTGATTTCCAGTATTAGATTTCAAAGCATTTGAACATACCAACCTGCACTGGCTGATACTATTAATTCTAGTACCGTGCACAACATAAGTACACCTCCTTTGAAAATGAATATTTTGATCAATTTCTCTGTAATTATAGACAATATGAATAAATAACTATTAATATGAATAAATTTAATGTTTATCATTAAAACCCAGCTCTGCTCTCTGGCACTATCACATTCTCAACCTTTATTCCAGTAAATAATAATAGCATAATCCAGGTTATGTTGTTAAGATTTGCCAGAAATGCGTGTCAATGTTAGGAGAGAGGTTTTGTCAGCTCCACACCCAGATTTATCACAAGCAATTGTCAAAATCAGAAGATTTGCCTACGTGTTTGCACAGTTTTAATGGAAAACAGTTTCTAAAGGTTTTTAGCAGACGTCATTTTAACCAGAAGTTTGGATAAGACTTTTACTCCCAATCTGTGGAGACCCAATCTGTGGAGACACCTGTACATTTATCCATCTATTGTAAATCTCTGTTCATAGCTAACACAACCTGTATATAATGTTCATAGTACATCCATTTGTAAATATCACCATAGTTTTTTTATAACTGCACTTTATAACTTATACCTGTATCCTGCACTTGCTGCTATTGTACTCCTGGTTAGACCTAAACTGCATTTCGTTTTCTTGTACTTGTACATGTGTAATGACAATAAAGTTGAATCTAATCTAATCTAAAACAAGCTCAGTGAAATATTTCCATCCCACATGCCAGGTGGAGCTAAGAACCGCCGATTAAAAATATACACTGTTAGACATTTTATTGTATTTTTGCTCAGTAGGAGCATTGTTGGAAGCAAGTTACCACAACTGCCCCTTTACAGTAGCTTACCTATAAATGTGTTTTACAGTACCAGAGCCCTGCAAGTTCAATTTCAAACACAGGTTTGAATTATACTTGCGGTGGTAGCCGGGTTGAAACACACCATTTACCCACACCACGTAAATGGTCAACTACATGCGACAAACAAATAAAATAATGTGATTTTAAATATACTTTTATTTATCATGACAATACACCTTTTCTTTTCAATTGGTTAAAGTTATTAAAAAAAGGCTGTTGAAATAAAACTTTTATGCTATTTAGGAGCCACGTGCACCCACTGACAGGTAAAGGCTGCTCTCTCTCTCTCTCTCTCTCTCTCTCTCTCTCTCTCTCTCTCTCTCTCTCTCTCTAAAATTGCTTTATTGGCATGATATTCACAGTATTGCCAAAGCAATTTAGATGTGTATAAAGTATGTACTATATTAACATCATTAAATGAATAAAATAGACATCAAATGAGAAATGAAAGGAATAAAAATAAACATTATTGCAATAAAAAATGATAATAATTACTAAAATAAAAAGTGTAGATTAATTAAATAAGGCAAATTAGTTGATTAGCCATTTCTAATGGTGTACAGATATTTTGCAGCCAGTATTTTTTGTTCTCTCTGCATGTATAAGTTTATCTAAGTTGTTTATTCATTCATTCATTCATTCATTTTCTTTTCAGCTTAGTCCCTTTATTAATCTTGGGTTGCCACAGCAGAATGAACTGTCAACTTACCCAGCATACGTTTGACACAGCGGATGCCCTTCCAGCTGCAACCCATCACTGGTAAACATCCATACACACCTACACTATGGGCAATTTAGCTTACCTAATTCACCTATACCACATGTTTTTGGACTTGTAGGGGAAACCGGAGCACCCGGAGAAAACCCACACGAACACGGGGGGAACATGCAAACTCCACACAGAAATGCCAACTGACCCAACCGAGGCTCGAACCAGTGACCTTTTTGCTGTGAGGTGATTGTTCTACCCACTGCGCCACCGTGCTGCCTCCAAGTTATTTATTTACTATTAACTTTAGAAAGCGAAAGTAAAACCCGAATCCCGGACATTTTAGGAGAATGAATGAATATTTATAAATCGGGTTTTGAATTTACAAATTGGGCTTATGTATTTTTGTCAGGTCTTGAATTTTTTTATTGGATTTGTGGATTCATGGATCATGGTTTGAACTTACGAATTGGATTTTGTAAATGTAAATTGTGTTATGGATGAAAGTATTATTTTGTAAATGTATTATTTTGAGACTGATCTGGCTCCATACATTTGAGACTATTCGTTCATTCCTCAGCAAAGGCTCATTGGGAAAATGTGCCTTGGTGTACATTTTTTAGAACCGAGAAATATGTGCTCGCAGGTACATATGGCTGCATTTGTGTAAAACGAAATCTACTGACTACTTACCTCCTTATGGACAGCTCTTCCATGGTGACAGGTTCGCTCTGTAGCTTGCCATCTATGGTGCCAGACTTGGGAGGTAGAGCAGAGCGGACTAGGGTTTGAGTCCGGCGAAGGACGGTTCCAGAAACCAGGTAAAACAAATCCCCAAAATAGCAGCATGAGGTTGCGGTAGAAGAACGTGGCTAAAATAGCTTTTCTCTTCTAGTTTGCTTTTGAAAACACTATCAGTTGGGTTTAGAGAAGGGGGTGTGTGGGTCAGTCGATATCAAGCTGATATTTAATGGATGTCAACAAGCCATTTACATACAGTGCCCTCTGGTGGATTAACGAGAAATGGCACGTATTAGAGAATGTGTTTTAGTAACATATTTGAGAAATGTACATGGCGCCCTCTAGTGGAATTGTGTAACCAAAAACTGCAAGTTAATGCAGTGCATATTTGTCAGTTCTCAACAATGTAGTCCTAGGCACATATTTCCAATGAGCCTGGGTTGTTATTACACATTACATTAAGTACTGGGAACTAGCTTATAATGTAATTGAATCGGTTCGAGTCAAGCTTTTGCTAAGTTTGCTCTTCTCACTTTTCCCATCTCACATAACATTTACATTTATTTTCAATAAAAGTGCAGTTTTCATCTTACAGTGTTCTGTTCTGCATTTAGTGCTTGTTTTATTTGCTTCTTGCCATTAGCGATAACACATGTAGTTCATCCCAAAATATACTGACAACAATAATCTCGTAAATGTTTATCAGGCATTGGAGAAATGCTCTGTGTAGTATATGTTGATCAAAGCTCTAGTGGACGGTGTTTACTTGAGGCTTTGTAAAACGCGTTGCAGGAACATTCTGGATGGATTCCATGACAAGTGAATCCAGTCATGAGGCTCGATATGCTTAAAGTAGCATGAGCTGCCAGGATACGTTCAGATTTCATGGATACTGGATCATATACAGGAATCTCCTTGTATACAAGAGTCACCTTTACTGTCAAAAGGGAAGGTAAACAATGAACATCATGAGCAGTAAATAATATATGTTGTTATGCAGATGTATGATGTAAGCACAAACATACACAGAAATTACTAGCAAGTATCACAATTACAAAGAAACACCAACAGCCACACTGAACTACATATGATATTTTGAAAATCAAACAATATTTTGTTGTTAACCAACACTGTAAAAAATGCTGGGTTCCACACAATTCCTTCATGTTGTCCCAACAAATAATAACTTGACTTCTAGTTGATCATTTGGTATCAGAAGTGGCTTATATGACAGACAAAGGCCTCTAGATTATGCAGTTCAACAGATGATTCATCGGAAAAATCTACCTTCTGCCACTTTTCCAAATGATCAACTAGAAGTCAAGCTATTATTTGTTGCTCTTACAACTGGGATTGACGACAAGACTTTTGTCAGGAAGTGTATATATATATAGTGTATATATATAGTGTATATGATAAGTGGTGGGCCGTTATTGGCGTTAACGTGCTGCGTTAACGAGAGACTCTTATCGGGCGATAAAAAAATATCGCCGTTAATCTATTCTCAGACTTGGGTTGGGAGCTGGGTCTATTCTATGCACGCTATGGTGACTTTCACCTTGATATTTTAGCGCAGATGTATAACTGGCCGAATTGCATTGTAGGGGGCGAGAACGAGTCTTCGAACCTGTGTGTATTCCTAATGTAACATGACCACATCAAATGTGACGTGCTAACATGGATGCAGTTCACTAGAGTGAATCTGATTAATGTTAGCTCCACATCTAACTATCAGGCACCTGTAGAGTTTATGCGTTCCAGTAAAACATACAAATAAGCAGGATGCCCTTCTGGATCTTTCCCTTACTTCGAAGACACTACTGACTACGCTTACATGGACATCTGTAATATAGTTATTTGCCTTAATAGACAATAATATAATGAAGGTGTTTACATCAAGTGCTTTCATGTAAGAGTTTCCTGTAATTTTGGATGACTTTAACTGCAGTTTCACATTCACTCATGAACATTTCATTCATGTCCCCCTGACAAACTGGGGTATTAAATGCAAATAAGGAGTAAGGACTGGTGAGAGTGTTATGGAATTTAATTAAGCACACCAAAACCTCCGCATTTCGCGATGTGTGAGTGTGTGTGTGTGTGTGGTCCTTTACTGACAGCCGCCTGTGTGGATCTTGTAGAAAAATATGGCGAAAAGTCCTACATTACGGTAATAGCTTGATTGTGGTGTTTACTTCAATAATGCCACTGATATCTGCATACTCCACATCTTAATTCCATTTCTGTTTAGTTCAGTTATGACTTAAGGTCGGATTAAGGTCATCAAAAATCACTGTTTGGAGATTATGTAGGTCTACAATTCAGAATTAATGAACTGAATAAACAGTAAACACAAGTACATCTTATTGAACATCATTCATTTTCATCACCATTTATCATAGTAGAACAGTTTCTCAAGCAGTTTGTGATGCATTTTGGAAACAGGAGATGAGCCCCCGGTCTAATTTGCCACCTGGCTTGAGAAACCCGTTCTCAAAGACTTACTTTTAGTCATTATTTGGGTAGCACACATATTCTGAATGCCTTCAGCTGAATTCAAATCAGCCATTTTAATATAGATTATTTCCAAGATTACAGTGAGATTAATCTAGATTAAAAAATAATCTATGCCCAACTATAATATATATATATTATATCCATATATATATACAACAGTTCTGTCTGGTTCTTGAATCTGATTGGCTGATAGCTGTGCGATATTCCGCAATATCAGAACTCGTACAGCCTCTTCACCCTTGTGTATTACTCCGCCAACATAAAGTGACAGCAGATCCATAAGCTCACTACAGTTTGACAAATATTGTGTGATTGTACACATGTATGTATTATATTTTTATTAATCAAGATAATTTGTATACAAACATTTTAATATGTAATTTGCTTTCAATAAATACTTCTCTCTAATATAGCACATAATGTATTTTTATTGTGGTACTGGGTGACGCAGTGGCGCAGTAGGTAGTTCTGTCGCCTCACAGCAAGAAGGTCGCTGGTTCGAGCCTCGGCTAAGTCAGTTGACGTTTCTGTGTGGAGTTTGCATGTTCTCCCTGCTTTCGTGTGGGTTTCCTCCGGGTGCTCCGGTTTCTCGCACAGTCTAAAGACATGTGGTACAGGTAAATCAGGTAAGCTAAATTGTCCGTAGTGTATGTGTGTATGGGTGTTTCCCAGTGATGGGTTGCAGCTGGAATGGCATCTGCTGTGTAAAACATATGCTGGGTAAGTTGGCGGTTCATTCCGCTGTGGCGACCCCGGATTAATAAAGGGACTAAGCCGAAAAGAAAATGAATGAATGACATGTGTTACTATGCAAATAATAAATAAAAGTAGATCAATATACGTTCAGACATGTGTTAAACTAAAATAAACTAATTTATTGTTTCAATAAACCTATTACATCTAAAACTGCGAAGATGTTTTCATAATTGCTATAGATTCTTTTGATATGCATCAATATTGAGCAAAATTACAAGCTCTAGTTCCCAATATATGTCAATATTTCAATGGTGAATGCAGAACGTTGGTGCTCCTTCAAGCACAATCTGTCATGAAGTAAATAAAACTCACTGAACTCTTAATGATTGAATGAAAAGCAGCAATTGGGAAGCCGCCGTGGTGACCTCTAACGAAGTCGTATTTACAGCTTTACCAGGTGTTCATTTCTTCCCTGGTTATATTTGGTTCTGGCTTATAGTCACACGATGACGGAAAACATTCTGCACACTCATGACGTGTCAGTATATCTACACCCATTAAAGGATAATGTCACTGTAGACTCTCTGTGTTTGACATTAGCTTGGGTAAATACTGAGCGCTGAAGGCAGATGGATACAGCAGGTCCTCCAGGACTCGGGCAGCGGTGCTGGAAATGCTCCTCGGTGTGGTCTGACTGCTGGCTGACCTCCAGTTGATGTTTATAGACAATGAGGGCAAGGTCACCTTCTCAGACTCCATGAAGTCAGCAGTCACTTGACCACACCGAGCATCTCTGACGTCTGCAAATAAACAGACAGGAGCCACGTTGCATGCTGGACAGCCGTACACAAACTCCGAGCTATTTGAGACGGACAATGAAAATGGGACCGCAGGAATAAGCAGGGATGTCCACTCTCTTTTTGCATTCAAAAGAATTTATTACTTGTATATTGGTCCACTGTGAGAAAACGTCATGGGTTGGATTCCCAGGGAATAAAATAACTGATGAGCATCTATTGAATGCAGTGTAATCTGATATAATTCATTCATTTCCCTTCAGTTTAGTCCCTTATTTATCAGGGGTCACCACAGCAGAATGAACTGCCAACTATTTCAGCATATGTTTTATGCAGCGGATGCCCTTCCAGATGCAACCCAGGTACTGGGAAACACCCATACTCCTATATTCACACACTATGGCCAATTTAGTTCATCCAATTTACCTATACATCATGCCTTTGGACTGTGGGGGAAACTGGAGATCCGGAGGAAACCCACGCCAACACAGGGAGAACATGTTAACCACTGAGCCACCATACCGCTCAATCTTTTTTGTAAATAATCATTCTGGTGTGCAGTTTTGGGGTAACTCATTCCCTGTCTATTCCAACCTTTAGCCCTGCCGGTAATCTGAAGGATTTTAAACATGTGCGAACACAGCAGCATGGATATAGGCGATGTGTCTGAGTGGTAACAAACTCAACTGATAAAAGACAAAGTCCACCATTCTCCAATTGTTGTACAGCTTTCCTGACAAAAAGTGCTTGCTGTACACAAACTGGTTGGATGTTTCAGTGGCCCTGACAGCATCGCGGGACAATCCATGCAACAAACAATGTGGATCATGGGGACAAACACATATGACCCTTCACAGCCACCTACATACTGTGTGCCGTGCGCTGTCTCGCAGCTTGTCTGTATGGGTCATCAGAAAGCATGTGCAGTCATGAATAATTAAGAAGCAGCGTCTTCTCATAGGATAAGAAAACTCAGCTATGAATAATAATGAGAAACTGACGTGTCATCACCGGACAGGCCGATCGGCGCTACATCACAGATTTTGATCCCACCCCAATAGTGATTTTAAACCCGGAAGATGAAATTAGTTGATGAAAGCTCAAAATGATCCAGTTTTCCCCACAATTAAAGCAAACAGATGCTAACATTAAAAATACTGGGGTTAAATATATTGCAATATTTTAAATAGACAATATTTTAAAGACATGGCGCAGCCAAATAATGGAATTTAATGCAGTCCTTCTAGTCTGGTCTGAAACCCACTTTATACTGTATATCAATCAGGCAGTGAAGATCATCAATGTTGAAAAGAAATCAGATCTTAAATGGAACGATTTTGTAATGGCATATACACTCAACGGGCCACTTTATTAGGTACAACTACACATCAAAATTGGACAATAGAAGATTGGGAAAACGTTGCCTGGTCTGATGAGTCTCGATTTCTGCTGTGACATTTGGATGGTAGGGTCAGAAACTGGCATCAACAACATGAAAGCATGGATCCATCCTGCCTTGTATCAACAGTTCAGGCTGGTGGTGGTGGTGTAATGGTGTGGGGAGTATTTTCTTGACACACTTTGGGCACATTAGTGCCATAAGTGCTATTGTGTCAACGCCACAGCCTAGCTGAGTATTGTAGCTGACCATGTCTATCCCTTTATGACCACAGTGTATAGATCTTCTAATGGCTACTTTCAGCAGGACAGTGCACCATGTCATAAAGCCTGAATCATCTCAGTCTGGTTTCTTGAAACTGACAATGAGTTCACTGAACTCAAATGGCCTCCACAGTCACAGGATCTCAATCCAATAGATCACCTTTGGGATGTGGGAGATTCACATCATGGATATGCGCCGACAAATCTGCAGCAACTGTGTGCTGCTATCATGTCAATGTGGAGCAAAATCTCTGAGGAATATCTTGTTGAATCTATGCCACAAAGGATTAAGGCAGATCTGAAAGCAAAAGGCAGTCCAACCCGGTACTATGAAGGTGTACCGAACAAAGTGGCTGGTGAGTGTAAATTATAGTATTTAGAATTAGAAAAATTATATAATGTTAGTTGATAACTTATGTAATGATCCTCATAACAGGTTTTTGGAATTTAAATCACTGTTCAAGGTTTTCTCAGATTGTGAAACCAGGTCAGTATTACACTTCTTGGAAAACTGACATGTTGAAGAGTCTGCCAGACAGATTTCAAAAAGCAAGCCAAAGAAACAAAATAACACATGTGTTACGACATAAGAGCAATAACCAGCCTGGATTTTACAACATCTCCTTATCTATGCTGTGGTGAAATTGGATATGATGGTGAGGATGAGGTGAATAGCGTAAGATTTACTTTGTCAAGTGTAGCCACAAAGTATGAGAAAGTGGTAAAGAAAGAGAGAGAAGGAGGGTAAGCATATAATAAGACATATTTAAAGTATTTAGAGATATTAAGTTATATTATTATAATAATTCAATTTCAATGGATAATGTGATTTTTCTAAGCTCAATTTGATTGGATGGGAATCACAGGACAGATTATTCTAGCCAATCAAATATTCATTCATTCATTTTCTTTTCGGCTTAGTCCCTTTATTAATCTGGGGTCACCACAGCGGAATGAACCGCCAACTTATTCATGTTTTACGCAGCGGATGCCCTTCCAGCTGCAACCCATATCTGGGAAACATCCATACACACTCATTCACACTCATTCACACTCATACACTACGGACAGTTCACCTGTACCGCATGTCTGGACTGCGGGTGAAACCGGAGCACCCAGAGGAAACCCACACGAGCGCAGGGAGAACATGCAATTTCCACACAGAAACGCCAACTGACCCAGCCGAGGCTTGAACCAGCGACCTTCTTGCTGTGAGGCGACAGTACTACCTACTGCACCACTGCGTCGCCGCCAATCAAATATGATTAAAATATATATATATTAATTCATTTTCTTTTCGGCTTAGTCTCTTTATTATTCTGGGGTCGCCACAGCGGAGTGAACCGCCAACTTATCCAGCACATGTTTTGCACAGCAGATGCTCTTTCAGTTGCATCCCATCACTGGGAAACACCCATACACACTCATTTACACACACACTACTGACAATTTAGCTTATTCAATTCACCTATAGTGCATGTCTTTGGACTGTGGGGAAACCGGAGCAAACTCAACACAGAAAGACCAACTGACCCAACCGAGGTTTGAATCAGCGACCTTCTTGCTGTGAGGCAACATCACTACTCACTGATCCACTGCGCCACCCTTAAAATATATATGTAACAAAAAATAAAGACTGCAGGTTGAAGGAAAACAGTAGAGTAAAAATACCGATACAGCACTACAAATGTACTCAAGTGAAAGTAAAATTACACAAAACTACTTCATAAAGTACAATTCCTGAGAAAAAAATACACAATTACAGTAGTTTGAGTATTTGTAATTGGTTGATTTACACCACTGATGCTAAATTACCTGGTATAAGTAAAATGTGTAGTATTTGATAAGTAGTATATGCACTTAAAACTTAAATGTTATTATTATTTATTAAGTTAGTAATATTTATGAATTATTAAGTAATAATTAAGTCATGAATGCAATACATATTGTTTACATAATGTATGTTTTTAATTAACAATTTCAAGAACTTTACATTGCTTGTTGAATGTTAACTTAATACTTAATTTATTTAATTCATAATAATTAGCTACGCTTTAAGAATAAATCAAGACATTTCCACAGTATACACACTACCTGACAAAAGTATTGTCACTTTATGAACAAAAAATTATAAATTGACATCTAGATGATCATTTGGTATTAGAAGGGACTTAAATGAAAGGCGAAGGCCTCTAGATTACGCTTATTTTACCAAAATAAAATATGATCATGATCTTGATTTTTAATGATTTAATTAGGACAGTAAGGTCTGACTTTGCTTAGACTAAAGTCCTGTCACTTAACAGAAATAATGTCCAGTACAGAATATAAAGTCATGCTGCAGTGGAAACAGAATGAAGATTGTGTCTGACTCCATCATGAGCTTGGAGGACTGCATCCATACATCTCTGCAGTGACTCAAATCACTTATTAATAAAGTCATCTGGAATAGCAAAGAAAGCGTTCCTGCAGGACTCCCAGAGTTCATCAAGATTCTTTGAATTCATCTTCAATGCCTTCTCCTTCATCTTACCCCAGACATGCTCAATAATGTTCATTTCTGGTGACTGGGCTGGCCAATCCTGGAACACCTTCTTTGCTTTCAGGAACTTTGATGTGGAGGCTGAAGTATGAACAGGAGCGCTATCCTGCTGAAGAATTTGCCCTCTCCTGTGGTTTGTAATGTAATGTGCAGCAATGGCTTGATACGTCAGACTGTTGATGTTGCCATCCTCTCTGCAGATCTCTCGCACGCCCCCATAATGAATGTAACCCTAAACCTTGATTTTTCCTTCACCAAACTTGACTGATTTCTGTGAGAATCTTGGGTTTATGCGGGTTCCAATAGGTCTTCCGCAGTATATATATAATACAATTTTAAGAACTTTACATTGCTTGTTGAATGTTAACTTTTAACAAGTATAATTAGCCAGAATACACTGTGTACTCTAACAATAAAACAATACCCCCCCCCCCCTAAAAAAAAAAAATAAAAAAAAAAAAAAAAAAAATAAAAAAATAAAAAAAAAAAAAAAAAGAAAAAAAAAAAAATTCAAAGAGTGTTTCATAGAGTGTATAATATCTGGTTATATAATATAAGAGTAACAGACATGACGGGCCAAGTTAACAGACTTAAGGTCCTATGACCAATGCTCTTTAAGCGTTGCCAGGTGAAGCCATACTATATTTATAATACGTGTTTTCCACTGTGCTAGTCTTAATTTAGATGAAATGGAGGAGAACAGTGATAGAGTGTCAATGAGTGCACACTTCTCCTCCTGGACCCTCTCACATTTCATCCATGAGACCAGCAGATGTGGACCTGAAGCAAAGCGAGAGCCTGTTTAACACTTTATTTACATTGAATTTAGTCATTTAGCAGACGATTTTGTCCAAAGCGCTTTACAACTGAGGAGGTATTCAGCGATTGAACAAGAAGAGGCAATGCACACAAGAAAGGAACTTGTTTGTGCTACTTTTGTGAATATTAATCCAGCTGCGCTTTATCTGACTGCTAAAAGGTCACTTTCAGTGACGTCACAGCAAAAATGTGAAGTGCAATGCTTTTTACGTATTTATCTTTTGCTCTTCAAACATTTACCCTGCAAATTTCTGCTACTCCAAATATTTAATCCTTGGTTTTGAGATTTGAGAGGGTTTCGTCAAGCAAGCGTGTCAGGCAAAGCATCAAAACTAGGTTGGCGTCAGAGGACAGAACCCATCTAACAGATCTAACAGATATGTTGATGTGTCAATACCCGTGGGAATCTCAGAGCAATGCTATTATTTCATGCTGAGCTGTGATTATTGTGCTTTTGTTTCCATTCGCAGTCAGTTATTCACAATGACACTTACATCAGATAATAGCTGTTTGGATTAACAGGACTATGATTTAGGTTAACATGGGACTATCACTTTTGCTAAAGACTTAATTTAGTTTATTTGCAAAACTGTAAGAATAAAAAAACAGATTGCAGCACTACTTGAGATAAAGGAGACACATTTATTGATAATACATCTCACTCTGTACTATAAAATGCACAGTTGAAGTCAGAATTATTAGCCCCCCTGAATTATTAGCACTCCTGAATATTTTTCCCCCCATTTTTTTCTTTAATGGAAGATTTTTTTCAACACATTTGTAAACATAATAGTTTTATTAACTCATTTCTAATAACTGATTTATTTTATCTTGGCCATGATGACAATAAATAATATTTTACTAGACATTTTTCAAGACACTATTACTCAGCTTAAAGTGATATTTAAAGACTTAACTAGGTTAATTAGGCAAGTTATTGATGATGGTTTGTTCTGTAGACAATGGAAAAAATATTGCTTAAGGGTTAATAATATTGACCTTAAAATAGTTATAATTTTTTTTAACTGCTTTTAAGGAAATACTGTGAAAATGTCCTTGCTCTTTTAAACACAAGTTGTAAAATATTTGAATAAGAAAAAAATTCACAGCAGTGCGAATAATTCTGATCTCAACTGCACTTGCAGCATAAAATTAGAAACGTGTTGAAAAAATCTGCTTTCCGTTAAACATAAATTGGGAGAAAGTATATACACAAGGGCAGTGCTTAATTTGAGCTGGATCTTGCCGGATTCTGTTCTAAAAAATGTTAGATTTTCCAACCTGATTTCACCAGGAAACATAACTATTTCATGTCAGTTCATTGGCTAATTCAAACTAGTTCAGTCCTACAAAAATGTACAATTTTAAAAAGGAGGTGGCACCAAACCCCACCTCTAAACCTAATCGCCATTGAGGGATGAGCAAATCATACTAAATTGTACATATTTATACGAATTAACCACCAAATCAAAAAGTTATGAATTACCATGAGATTGCGTTGGATATTCATGTTTTGCATTATTTGCGTTGCGGTATTTATTTTAATGGATCCGGCATTAAATTGTGTGTGGTCAAGACCTGTGTGTGTGGGAGAGAGAGAGAGAGAGAGAGAGAGAATGTAAATGAGTGCAAGCGAAGGCTGTGTGAATTGTGTGTGAACACACACACATAACGGAAGTCACCAAAGTTAAAGCAAAAGTCACGTTTAACTATTGACCCTCAACAATATTTTCACCCAAGCGTTTTTACATTTATAATTACCAAGTACGTTTACATGGACACCAATAATCTGATTTTAATGCGATTAAGACTCTGATTAAGAGTCGACCATGTAAACAGAGATTTTTGATTTATTTAATCTGATTAAGGTCATAATCGAACTGAAGATAAATCGAAATACGATGTGGAATCGATGTCGCATCATTGAAGTGCAGTACAGACATGTAAACATCTCAATCAAACTATTACCATTGTGTAAGACTTTTCACCACGATTTGTGACAGGATAGTCCACACACACACACACACACACACACACACACACACACACACACACAC